>WSYH01008183.1:0-30107 GCA_036426205.1 Ascaphus truei
ATATATATATATATATATATATATATATATGTATATATCTTTGTGACATTTGCGATCATAAGAATTAAATGATGCTACACAATACACAATTGTGAGGGTGCAAATGTCAGATTTATTTATCTCTCAAACTTAGCATTAACCACATTAAGTTTGATATGCACACGTGTAGTGTAATTATACCAATGCAACCGTGAAAGTGGCATCCTTCCAAATATGATAGAAAGGAAGTTATGCTGTATTTCCTATATTCAGGCATCTTTTGATTCAAAAGGAAAGCTAATTTCCCCCTTCAAGCCATAAGGGTATAATTGCAGATTGATGAGGGGAGGAGGATAAGGACACACACAGAAGGTGGGCTTATCCTGTCCTTAAGGCAGAGGGTTTTTAGGATACAAACCACGCATTTAGAATATGAATTTAGATTTCAACTAAGGGAGTGTCAAAGCTATGACACATGAAATAGCATACCTTCAACTCAAGACCCTTTGAGGAATCTGATGGTGTTATGCAGTAAGGTAAATGAGATTTTCTTTGTGTATCCCATTATTTTGATAAAACTGTCTGCATACTGCATGTTTTTGTAATAATCTTTTCTCTGTGACCTCAGCACTGTACTACTTTTGCAATCTAGAAAAAAAGCACAACAGAAAGCCACCTCATGGCGTAGTATATTTAATAAACAGAGTGGCAGCAGACATTAAAGATTAAAAACACTCACACTGTGTAAGAATTAAAACAGCTTATCTGAAGGTGGAGCTGGATACAGCTCAATAGCTCATGCAGAGGGATCCCGTGCAGTTTTCTGCGCTTCTGCTGACGCGCACTGTGGAGACCAGTGGTGGTCAGAGTTGATTTCGATTGCTTCTGTGATTGAAGCTAGCTGTCAATTTCAGCCGCTGTTCACTGTTGCACAAGGTCAGAAGGATTGTGCTGGCTGGGCTGAGAGACTCGTGGAGGTTTCCGACAGTGCACCCGTGCAGTACAGTGTAGATCGATTTTGTAGTAGCGCGGGGAAACCTCCGTTCAAGCCGGCAGCCTGGATCCTTACAGGACACTGAAGATAGACATCCGTCCTAAGCGTTTCGTGCTTAGCTCAATTCATCAAGGGATGATGTATGGTAGTTCATTATTGTTTATATAGGTCAAGGACAGACCTGAACGATCGATCGATACATATGTGAAACGAATAATGCGCTCCATACTATTTGTGAAGTGTTAAATAGAAACAACTACTGTTGTAGTGTTGAGGGGAAAAGCCCTAAATATATAAGTGATAAACCAACTGGTGTTTAATGAGTTAATGAGGGAGACCCTAAGACAAGTTGATGATTACAGCTAATCTAAAGGGATGGCTCAAACATCAAGAGATAGATTAGGGTAGACAAGACAAGCGCAAAAAAAATACATAGACTTTCGTAGAAAAAAAAATATATTTTTTCTATCAAAGTCTATTCTCGTGAGTTTTTTGTGCTTGTCTTGTCTATCCTAATCTTAACAAAATCGATAGACTATCCAAATGAGGCTAATATTTTAAAAGTTCTGGGATTTTGATCAGTGCATTGAATAATGAAGAAAATTCATGTATATAGGTATAAGAGTCATGCTCACTAAGAATTTACATTTACACATAAAAACACATATGCCTATATAATGCTAATAAGGTGAAAAGAGAACATCGCAGAGCAAAGAAAAAACAGAGGTATCTGTCATGTGTGCGTATTGATATGTGCAACGGGAAAGCTAAAAAAAAAAAAAAAGGGGCTGGTGAAGAGAATGACAAATAATAAAGGTGGGATAACATGGGACTGGATGTTGGCTTGAGAAGTATCTACTTAGAACTTCACAGACATAACAAATGGCTATTGTCACACATTGGGGAGAATATGAGTGTGTCTATTTGGACCATATTGGAAAGAACTATAATTAGTCCCCAAAAAAAACAGCTAATAAAATATATTTAGAGATATAAGGTTTGTGTGGGTGGTAAAAAGTCAAATCTAAAAAAAGTGCTACATTTGTATATGAAATATATAATGTAATAAGTAATAACTTTGGGCCCTAACTGAACTATGCACGTTTTGAAGAGTGATTGCATTGTCAGACACATTTTGCTACAGTAGATTGTTGTGTGCTAATTACATCTTTTTCTTGGTAAACGAGGACCAAGGACACCAGCGATGAGACTTTTTGTTATCCCTGGTGGTGGCAGCGTTTTAAGGGGATATTTGTGATGGATTGGGGTGGATATTACTCATTTCAGGGACCCTGCGGGCGTGAAAAGCAGGTCAGCTAGATAGTTGTGGGTATTAACCCTCGTCACACATACAAGTCACGTGCTCACAGGTGTGCCGTTTACGACAATCACACTGCTTTGTGATAGTTTACATATTGAACACGACTATGCTCTTAATACCTTTTGATTCTTTTTGCATGAATTTTGTCACACAATCCTTTTGAGTAAAAAAAATCATTTTATGATAAATCAAGTATCTCACTAATGCTTTTGTGCTGGGAACCATTGGTAAAATTGTGCAGTGTGTGTCAGTGTGTGTTTCTGTCACTGTGTGTGAGCATGTGTGTTACTGTGTGTGAGCGTGCCACAGACACACTGATCGGGGGGGGAGGGGCAGGGTGGCCAGAACAACCCCCTGATGGCCCAGGGTTTAAAATGCGGACTCCTAAACATTCTGCCTGGCTCCTAAGTATTGTATATATTCCTCCACCCCTGCGTTAAACTACAGAGGAGCAGGAATTATTTTCCCTGAGTTAACACCAGATTCACAGATTCAGCTAACTATATTCAGTGATAACTCCAGTTAATTCATCTTATTAGAATATGGTTAATGTGAGGAAAATGGTTAGCAGGAGATATTTTTAAATAGCACCTACAGTATGTGTGATAATAGTAATAGTGTTAATAGTAGTCTATATGCAAAACACTGTCACATTAACAGAAAGCTATTTTAGAAAGCCGTAGCCTTCTTCCCTGCCTATGTAAAGATATTAATGCTATTTATACTTCTTTGACATTGATAATAGGTAGCACCTACATTAATAGGATTTTGATTATTTTTAGATGTGGCGTTCTGGGCACCATGTAAACACAGTGATTTTAAGTGATGATACTGAATGGAGATGTGTATTTTTCTGACTTTGCAATAATTGCTTTGGATGAATTATTCATAATCTGGTGAATCCCTGAGAGGTTTCTTTACAATTTACAACACATCTACATTTCTCCTGGACCAATATGTCTACCAGGACTGTGTACATTTTTTCAATAATGTCAAACTTCAGAAAAACCTTTGTTTGCCAGCGTTAACCATAACACTGCTTTGCGAATCTTGGATGAATATTATTTAAGGTCCAATTAAGTCAGCTGTTCCCATGGTGGCTCAGTGAGTACTGACAGGCAATGAGGAGAACCTGGTTCAATTCCCGGTGTCGGCTCCTTGTGACCTTGGGCAAGTCACCTTATCTCACTGTGCCTCGGGCACCAAAAACATAGATTGTAAGCTCCACGGGGCAGGGACATGTGCCTGCAAAATGTCTCTGTAAAGCGCTACGTAAAACTAGCAGCGCTATACAAGAACATGTTATTATTATTTAAAATAATGGGAGGAACAAATATCACCAACTGGAGTAAAGATGGCTTAATGTTATGTTACTTGTATTTGCTTTAAAGGAATAATATGTTAATTGTAACATGGGTTTAACGTCACATTAAATAGGCTAACGCTGTTTAGTGATCTGGGCCTGTGTCGCCGATACCTGTGCTTTTCTACAGTATATAAAAGGAGGAAATTCACCAATGTCTGTTGCGGCTTAACATACCCGATCCGCCATTCAAGTCAATAGTCATTAACTCCGGATCGGGTGGATTACCCTGCGACGGATCTTACTGGAGCTCCCCCTCCCCCCCAAGTTGTCAGCTTCAACCAATAGGTGGGCCATATATGCAGACCTTCAATTATGGGCCACAACTGTCCTTTAATCTGAGACCTCAGTCAAGAGGTGTAGGAAGAGGTTGCACAAAGCAGACTGATGTCCAGAATGGCAGGGCTCTTAATTCTGCATCCTACAAACAAATGTTCCCAATACAATGGCCAATGCACATCAAACGGAATATGCAATGCAGATGGCTCTGTTGCTACACCTTAATACGTTGCCAGCTATGAATCCCCTGCCCCCACATGTAACTCTGCCATTGAACCTTGCTTCTGCCATCTGGCCCCTCAAATATTACTCTTCTAACACTACTAGGCTTTACCACCTTGCAGTAAAGCCTACATCTCCATGCCACCATCAACCCTGCTATTCTGGTATTGACCTTACACACAGCTCTTCCACTGTACATTCATGCAGCCTGACAGTAGACACGGCTATTCTGGTCTAGATTCATATACAGTTTGGCCTGTGAGACCATTAATATAGCCTGCATCTTCCCTTTCTATGCCAGTTCCACACACACACCACTACACCTTAATGGGCAGTTCAGTATAAGAAAATGATGGGTGCTCCAACAGTCCTGGAATATTATATGTATTCATCAATGATGTGAAAACAGTGCAGACTCAGTCGCGGAGTGGGTAACCTACTGGGTGTGTGAATTGAAACAATAGAAGTATAAATCTCCTGAAGGCAACAGAAAAAATATGTCAAACACACTTCGTTGTACCTCATTGGAAATAAGTATGTAATAAAGTCCATAAATCCCCCCAGAATGTAGTAATATTGATGATCCGTATGTATAAATATTTGAAGATCTTACCCACTCCTAGAGCCCACTGGATTCCTTGGGGCGTGTCCAGCCGCAGATTTCAGTTTCAAACCATCCAAAATTGCAAAAGAATGCACAAAGCAGTGCAATGCCAGGGAAAAACAGGTGTATCAAAAAATATAAATGAGTTTATTGTCAATCAGACATAACAAACAGGGAGGTGAAGACCCTCCCAGAGCGTTTCACACAACAAGGTGCTTTGATAAAGCACCTTGTTGTGTGAAACGCGTTGGAGTGTCTTTACTTCCCTGTTTGTTATGTCTGATTGACAATAAACTCATTTATATTTTTTGATACACCTGTGTCCCTGGGCAGTGCGCTGCTTTGTGCATTCTTTTGCATTTTTGGATCGTTTACACCTTAATGGGACCTGTATAAACCACTGTTATTCCTCTTCCGAACCCATCCCACTATAGCTACAGTATGTCAGTGCATTCACTGTCTTTGTATAAGTAAAAAAGTTAAAAGGGTTGACTGATTGTAAAGTACTGGACTAAGGTTCAAAATTTGATAAAAGAGGTCATAGACCTAGAATTACCTATAGAACCGCTGACCTTCCTACTTGCTAGGCCAATACCAGGTATTGCCCGGACAACTGGGAAATTAATCTCCCATATTCTAACTGCGGCCAGATGTGAGATAGCGGCATCCTGGAAGAGACAAACCACACCATCCAAAAAATCCATTAAAAAAAGGGTCAATGAAGTGATGACAATGGAGAAGTTGACGGCAATGCTGAGGCAAAAGCTTATCGCCTTTGATAAGATATGGGAACCCTGGTGGCTTCTCAACAGATGAAGGCCCTGATAGACAGAAAGCTAGCATTGGTGCAAATCAGTCTCACCTGAACCCCTATGCTGGTCCAGTAGGTCCAAGGGTCACAAGGATAGGGTCTCCAGGAAGTGAAATTCCCCCCCCCTCCACCTCCCCCCCTTACCCACCCCCCCCTCTGCCCCTCCTGTCCTCTCTCTTCGAGGACCTCCCTTTCAGGGACAACCAAGGTGGTCCCTTCTTTACCCCAGAAAAAGTTAAAATGTTTATGTATTAGGCAATGTAATGAACCTGTAAATCACCTGTTGTACCAATGCCTAATAAAATTATTTGGAAAAAAAAAAAGGGTTGACTGATTGTGATGTATCACAAACACTTATGACTGATATCATATATAAATAAAAGGAACTGTCAGAAAGATCTATTCCGTCTTGATGTCATTACATCTTTCTCACTGCTCTTTGGTTCTCTCTCTCTCTCTCTCTCTTTTGGTTCTCTCTCTCTTTTGTCTCTCTCTCTCTTTTGTCTCTCTCTCTCTCTCCCTCTCTCCCTCTCCCATGTGTCTCTGATATCTCTTTCTGGCCCCTATTCCTTATGTTATGAAAATGCCTCATGAATATTTCATCCCCAATTCATCTAGCAAAAAAAAAAAAAAAAAAAAAAAAAAAAAGAATATCAGCAACTTGGGATGCCCCTAAGTGGGGTCTGGAGAGGTAAAAGGTAAAACAGCTGGGTGCTAAGACAAAAAGATCTGGTTAAGATACACTGGCCATAAAACAGCTGGGCAAGAACACCAAAAAGTAAAGAAGTTCAATAGATTGCAAAAAAAGGTAATTTTAATGACTTAGAGAAATCATAGTAACATCCAACATCTGCATTCATTTCCCAGGAGAAAATACATTCACAGCTCTCATACTGGGCCCTCTCTTTCTTCCTCTCTCCTCCAGTTTGTATAATACTTAGCAACACACTTGTCTGAGCTATGACACAGTGCCGACAGCTCAGATCGATCCCTTAGATCTCTGTGGGTGTTGTGAGCTTAATATGGCAACCTGTGCTCCACCCCAATCAATAGAGACTCACTGGAGATGTGTGGTTCTTTCCTTACACTTAAACACCACAAGACCTTCACTTCTCCCAAACACAAAAAATCTCACACACACACACACACACACACACACACACACACACACACACATATATGGTACTGCGAAGGACCTTGCGAGCTCCTGGACTAAGAGATAGTGAACACAACCGTAGGCAACGTTCCACCAAGTTGTAACACCAACCATCACTGCTGCGCCCGTACGAACCATGGTGCGCGCTGAAGGCTCCATCCAACATGAGGACCCGAGCTCAAGCCGAAGGACAAGTGCTTGTGAAATATGGACTGCCCCTATGAGACCATGATGTCGCGAGACATGTTTGACGGCAATCGATGGACTATGACCCCGGCTTGCGGAGCCTCAGCAACGGACTCAGCCTTGCCCTTATACAGACACCACCCCCAGGGTATTCAGGAGGAAACCAGGGGCCGGGACGGTCCGGAAATCTCTGGGTAGGAATCGAGTGCACCTCCGCGGGAGCAGTGCAAACAGAGGTTACTCGTTTGCTGCGTACCAGTCCATATCAAACCCCTGAAATTTTGGCACTGATTACTGCAGGTGGGTGGTCGACAGAGGTACAATACCGGAGTAGCGGCTGCAGTTCATACACTTATTGCAGTTGAAACAACCGCTTGTGCGCCCCCCCGTCCAACCCCAACCATATTAACTCAAACGGAATCAGCACAGTCCCTCGGACGCAAGTTCGGTGGAAATTAACTGATCAGATCGACAGTTTTCTAAAGAAACTTTGAGACCCACAGTTTCGGCGGTACAAGGTGTCTTTCCCCAGCATAGGGTTGCACGTTTGTGACCCCTTACTTTCCGGCTGGCTAAGCAGACGATGATAGGCGCTTCCAGATGAGCATGCATTATGACTAGTTGCTGTCGGGAAGCTGTTGTGGTTGGTTGTGTAGTACGTTTTTAACCCCCCTAGAAGCTAACCGTAGGTACATTCCGGCAGGAAGAGAGGCAGACCCCAGGAGTCCTATGGTTACCTATGTTACCGCGCATGGTCTTGGTGTGTTACGTGGGCGGGGATACTAACGCTTGGTGGAGGGCTGTCAGGCGGTAGGGAGGGTTTGGCCCGGGATTAACGGGTGTGGTTACGCGGGGCCCTCCAGGGCCCCCCCTCTAGGCGCTCGCCAGGAGAGACAAGGGGTGGGTGTAACTGGGCTGAGGCCCCGAACTGTGAACTTAACCCTTTGCTAAATAACTGAAAATGCTTATCCCCCTGTGTAAATGATGTTTCATCGCTGTTCACTCGTTTTCATGCTGTTTCATTGTCTTCATGGGTGGGTGTGTGGGCAAATGGATCTTTGCATGCAGCATTGGGCCGGTGGGTTCCTGTCTTCGCTGTGATGTCAGGAACAAATTGGGGGGGGGGGGGGGGGGGGGGGGAAGAAGTGTGCAGTCTGTAATGCCGTCTGATCCTGTCCTTAGCCATAAGGTCTGTTACGTAAGTGTCTATATTTGCCTGTTATTGTATAATCTGTATGCTGTTCACCTTTATCAAGGAATAACTTAATTTATCATATCTAAATCTGCATCCCAGTCTCAAACCCAGGTATATAGATATATTGTAATCTTACTTTTTTGGTGTAAATTACAGCCTGTCTCAAGGCTACCGGAGACAGTGCTTTACAGTTAACTGTGGCACGGGGGATTGAAACTGACCGGATTACAGTATTCTGCGGGGTACTGTGAATCCATTGGGGAACTTGAATGGAATGGCAAGTTCCTGGGACTAAAGATATTGAACACACAGTGTACAACATATCACACAAGATATGGCACCATCTCACTTTTCCCTACTTGTGAAGAAGCATGTGCTCCAAACCAAAGTGCACCCCCGGCCATCCGGCTGACTGGGGGAGCGCGGGCACCGAGACAGATGAGGTGTCATCGTCGGCGCGGGGAAGGCAGCAGGCCAGCAAGGCTCAGAGGAGGACCAGCAAATCGTTGAGCATGAAACCCGGCAGGCGAGGCAAATATCCACCGACTGCAGCTGACTGTAACATCCATCACACACAAGCCCTGAGACAGGGCAGGGACCCGCAGCGTTTCCGTTACTGCAGAGACCGTGTGGAGTGAGCTGTGGTCTTATGCAAACCAACAGGCAGTCTTGTCACCAGAGAGTTCATTTGCCTTTATCCTGCGGTAGCCACGATCCCCATTTTTTAGTATATCCCAAGAAATTGCAGACCAGCTGTGTCGTGCGGCGAGGAAGAGAATGATACCCCAGCAGATCGGCTCGAGCAGCTGAAGCGGCGATGATCCGACTCGCTTAAGTCCCCTCCCAAGCCTCGGCGCTCCAACCAATCAACTTCCGCTTCTGGACTCCTGTTGCCCCTTGCTGGAAGGGGGGGTTAGTCCACCCGGTGGCAGGAGAAGCACCGGCAAAATCCCGCTAGATGCGCACTTCCAACAAATAGGACCCACAATAATGCCCAGATTGGCCCTGACCGTGCGCTTTCCAGGCAAAAAGCCCCTCAGAGGCGCCAACGACTCACTAGCTGCGAGAAACTATGACCCCGGTCGACAGCGTAAAACAAAAAAAAAAAAAAAAAAAAAACAAGTCAAAAAACATCCTCTGATGGCTCCCGCCCAGCACGGTCGACAACCCTACCGCCGGACGGCTCCATGGAGAACCTGGCACGGGCTGCATCAGCAACAGCGGCGGAGAGCATCTGCCATCCCCCCTGATCCCGGCGGAGGAACAAGCGTTCGGGCGTCGTCAGAGACAAGCGCCGCCACTACCGTACATCATGCCGGCCGGGCAGTTTTTATTTGGGGAGGTTATCTCGTTTTTTGGTCGGAGTTGTTATTTTACCAAATCTTTTCATGTATCTGTGTTTTCCGCCACAAAGACCTGGGACCCTTGTCCGCTGCAACCGTTTTTACCTTTCTCCCAACGCCGTGGCGCTGTTGCTGCAGTGGCCCGTTCTGCCACCCAGATCGGGCAGCACCAACCCCCGGCATCCGCTCTCGTCCCCTGCAATTGGGACCGGAGGCACCGAATGCTGACGGTCTCTGCGGGACCAGGCAAGGTACGCTCAGACCAAGTCGCATACTGACCCTTACTTACTTGTTCCCTATGACTGTACCCTGTTGTTTTCATCCCTCTAGGTGTGACTGGGGGGTGCAGGAGATAATGGCGTAACCCAGGGAGTGGAAGGAAGGGCATCAATGTGAGCCAGCCAATTTCCCGCCTTAGCCTTGGCGGAGCATCAAGGGGACTCTGCAGTTAAGAGCCCCACTGTTTGTCAGCCTAATGCTATGCGGCGCGGAGGTACTGGGTTTGTGTCCACGTTAGAACCACCCCCAGATTACCTGCCTGGCCAGAAGCTAAGGTGGGTGCATCTGGCACCAGCAACCCTCTTATCTGCATCCCTTGTAAGGGGAGACATTGTCAGTGTAGATGGCCTCCACTCAGCGTGTTCCCTAGGCCCAATTTAGGGTTGTCCAGGGTGAGAATTGTAGTGACTGAAGGCTGCAGTAGATAGCCAGACACAGATCCTCAAGTTGAGAAAAGGGCTGTGATAGCCGTTGCGGTAACAGCCGCATGTTATTGCAGTCTAGATTTCCCCACTTTCCCCTGGCAGAGCTCAGGGGGTTTCTTCTCAGATCAGCAACGCCCTCGTTGCAGCCTAAGCTATTGGCTGGGGTTATCCGGGTCATGGGCAGGCCTTGGTCCACCCCAGAGTATAAACACCTGCCGACCAGCGCGCTAAGGCGGTTCATCTTGGAGAGGTGCCCCTGAGCTCATCCCCTGGTAAAGGGGGGAAGACAGTTTCAGGGAGTAGGTGGCACTCAGTAGTTCCGATGGTCTGGGGTAAGATGCCCAGGGTAGCGAGGAGTGCAGGTGGGACTGTCATGTGAGGTAAGCAGCAGGCTGAGGTGCTGGGGCCGTAGGTGTATGCTTTTAAGGCAGGTGAGGCACCGTGGACAGCAAAGGGTATAGATGAGGAGCGCTCAATGTGGGGTGTCAGGCAGCTGGCAGAAAGCTAGGGATTGGCTAGGTAGGCCAGAAAGTCCCCCCTTTCTATAAAAAGCGGAGCCATGAAGTGAGCCCCCCTACAATTTCCCCGGAGTCCCCAAAAGGAAGGAGCGTGGGGTAGATAAGGGCAGCCATCAGGTTAGTGCTTTGCTAGTGTCAGTGAGTGTAATAATTGCGTCATCGGCTACGGGGGGCACAGAGCCAGGGAGGTAGGGTCCCTACAATAAGTGACATAGCCTGGTCCCCGACTTGGTCTGACAGGGAAAACGCGAACCGGTCTGTGCTGCGGAGAGGCTGTACTCCTTGCAATGCATGAGACATGGCCCTGTCTCTGCGGCCGTGTCAGCCCTTGACTGCAGCCGGGCCCCCTTCGACCACGAGAGCTTGTGTTCCCACGGCCTGGGTCTGGGGCAGAGGGAGGGCAATGCAGAATGGGGCCCGGCACGAAGCACCAATGTGGAGCCCTGCCCCCCAGATCTGGACTTTACAATCGAATGTGATACTGTCAACTATTTCTGGAGGACATTTTGGCCAGGCCATATCCTCAGTACGTATTGAGATGCGATCCAAAGCGCCAGTGTTATACCAGGTCCATTGGGAGACGCCGCTGGGGTAACCATGGGCCCTTTGATCATGCGGAGGAGCGGTGGTGAGCGGTGCGGAAGATTTTTTTTCGCCGGTATTAAACGTGTGATTCTCGCGGGGACCCCCAAAAGTGGCCCCCCGCCTCCTACCGGCGGTCTTTCCAAGTTATAAGCCCCTCTAGGGGTTTACGCACTTGGGCTAGAGGCCCCGAACTCGTGCTCTAAACCCCCTTGTGATGCTAAACATAAACTGAAAATGCTTATTCCCACAAGCCCCGCCTGTGTAAGAGTTCAATTTTCAGTACCGGGGGTTGAGCGAGGTGGCGTGTTTCCGGCGGCCCTGGAGCGCTGTACCGGGCGACCGGGTCGTGGGTTACCATGGCTGTTCATTTTTTCTTTCCTATTTCAAAGATCTTCATGCATGCATTGCCACCTAGCCTGTTTCGGCTGTGAATAGTCACACCAATATGGAATAAGTCGGCAGTCCGTAAGTGCCGCTGCTGTCCTGTCTCTGCCATAATCTTTACGTAAGTGGTCTATATTTTGCCTGTTTATTTGTATAATCTGTTGCTGTTCACCAAATTTATCAATGAATAATTATAATATCATAATCTAATCTCGTCCCGTCTCAACACCTGTAAGTTATAATCTTTATATATATAGTTTTTGGTGGTAGAATACAGCCTTGTCGGGCAAAGCTAAACCCAATGGCAACAGTGGACAAGCTGCCATCTTGAGGCACGGACGGTTGCTCATAGCCTGGCTTTGACCTCATCTTATCACGAGCAGCTCATGCAGCATTCCGCTTCGGCTGTTGATGGCTTGGGTGTCGAACAAATAAGCCCAAGGACTTAGCCAGGGGAGGCGCCGAGAGTTTGCGAACATATGTGGTGCCCCGAGCCCTTATTAGTCCTCCCAAAGCAAATGTAGCCAAATGGCGGCGGTGGCGGCGGCACCACATCCGAGACCGGCCAAGAAATTCTGCCAATACCCCCCAATGTGACTCAGAGGCCGCCTGCAGGCAGCAGTCCACTAAAGCGCGGGGAGCTCCCGGCACGAGCGCTTCGCGCAGTACATCCACACAGCTTGCAAGCCAGCCCCTTGATCCCAAGCAGTCAGACCAGATTACGGATTCTGCCTTTCCCTAAACAGCTTAGAATGGCGGGAGGGCCGTGTACAAATCTGTGGGGGGGGGAGCCCGAGCGACCCAAGAAAAAACATGGAGGGTCACGGGGGTTCACGGCAGCGCCCGCGGGGGGAGGGCGGCGCAGGCTGGCGCGTCGTGTCACGGAAGTGAGGAGAGGCCTGCAAGGGCGCGGGAGAGCGGAAAACGACATAGAGATTGGAAGAGCGAAAAGGCGGGGTTCAGGCGGGGCGGAGGGGGGGCTATGGGGGGCCGGGGGGAGAGGTTCGGAGAAAAAGATAACGCGAGAGTCCAAAGATGGGCGGCCAGGAAAGAAATGCGGGGATGACAGGGGTCCGGCTATGTGGTCGGGGGCGGTTAGACCTAGGGGGGCAAGCAGAACAAATGGAGAGGGGCACCATACTGAGGCGATGGCGGGAGGGCCAAACCCGAGCGGTCGAGAGGGGTGGGGGGGTGAGGGAAGAAAAGGGATGCGAGAGAGAGAGGGAAGTTAAGCGGGGGTGGGCGGTGGGCAATGGGCGGACGGAGGGGGCGGGAAGGGTGGGGTACGGTCCGCGGGGGACTACGCGATTGACCGAAGAAAGGGTGGGCGTAAAAGAGGGGCAGTTGGGGGTAAGGGCGGTGGCGGGGGGAGGGGGGAGGGAGGTGATTGCGTGGGAACCTACCAGAGGGAAACGCGGCGGGAGGGGGGACGGAAATAAAAAAGAGGGGACCACAAAAGAAGGGGGGGAAGTGGGGGAGGCAGCTCGGGGTGAGAGTCCCGAAGGTGTGGGGTGGGGAAGGACCCCATTGTTCAAAGGCACGCCCTCGGCGCGACGATCGGGGGGCGCCCTCAGAGGGTGGGGTCGGTTTCAGGGGGCCACAGGGGGGGGGGGGAAGTGGGGGGGATGGTGGGGGGGGCAGCAGAGGGGAAAGGGGGGGGCTCAAGGATGGGGGGTGGAGAAGCGCCGGGGGGTACGCTAATAAATAGGGCATGGGCAATGGAGCAGGGCCGCAGCGGGCGGACGGGGTGCGCGGAGGAGGCTCGTCAGTAAATGAGGGAGTGCGGGGAGACCGGAGGAAAGGGATACAAGCAAGACGATAGAGAGGTTGCAGAAGAGTTAGATTGAGTGGGAGGTGGCGGTCAAACGAGCGAAACTCGGTTACAGAAGCGGTAAAGGGGGGGTACACGACGGAAGCCGGGGAAGGTTGGTGGATATGTGGCCGCAGCGTGGGGGGGGCGGGGCGGGGCCGCCGGCTTCCAAAGGCAGGGAGGATTGCCTTGGTAGGGTCTCGGGGGGAGCGTCGGTTCAGAGGGAAGAAAAAGAAAAAAAAGGACGAGGATAGACGCCCAGGCGTAGGGACTGAAATGTTAGAGACTGGAACAATACGGTATCGACCGAGAGCGGGCTGTACCATGGAGGACGGGTAGACTCGCCAAGGGAGGGGGGGTGTGGGAGGGGGCCAACATATCCGTACAAGAGTGGGGCGGACAATGGGTAGGGGAGTTGGACGAAAAGATCAGCGGGCGGGGGGGCGCTTGCCGACGGGTTAAAGGAGCCGGCGAAGTTAAGCGAGGGTGGTGGGGCAAGGAAGGGCGACAGAGAGGGAGTGAGAGAGGGAAGAGAAAAGGATGGAGGAAAGGCGAAAGGGCATGGGGGAAACAGGCGGAAGAGGGTGAGGCGAAGATGTAACTCGACAAGCAGGAAGAACCGGGGAAAGGTCAGACAGGACAGCAATGAAAGCCCCGCCATACGCAAAAAAATGCAGCGGCGGGAATGACTCGTCGTGGGGGGAAAGCCGGGGGTTGGGGTAAAAGCAAAGACGGGGATAAACGGGAGACAGGTGGGCTAACGGTACGGCGGCTCGAAGAAAGCAGCCGGTCCGGGGGGGAAAGGTTGGAACAGGTGGGGGTATAGAGAGCGAGCGGGGGTGAGTCGGGGCGGGGGGGGTAGGGGGCGACAGACCAGGGAATGGGAAGTAGGACGCTGAAGAGGGACGGGAGTGGGAGGGGGGAGACAGGCGAGCGGGCAGGAAGGGGAATGCAGGCAAGTCCCGGACGGGAGGAGGCGGAATCAAGGAGCAATGTCGGGGGTTTTAATGAGGGGGCTGGGGGAGGGCCAAACTGGGAACAGCTGACGCAACGAAGGTTTACGAACATGTTGTCAGTGTAGTGACGCTTCCCTACGGGCACGGAACGTGGGAGTGCGATGACTTGCAAGGGGTGGCGCGGGGCAAGGAGTCGGGCGAAGGGGAGAGTGAAGGGGAAGGGGGGCCACCTGGGCTCTGCTCGAGGGAAAGGGGTCGGCGCGAGATGACAAGGTAGGACATAAGCGGTGGAGGGGAGAGAGGAAGGGAAACGGACGAGTGTAACCGATGAAAGGGGGGGCGCATGCGAGTGGAGGAGGACGGCCACGGAGCGACCAACCTAGAGGGTGGGGAAAGTGGGACAAGTCCGAGCGTTGAAGAAAAGATGTGTTGTGTATCAAAATCCGAGGGGTGTTAGGTGGGGGATCGCAGAGGGGCCGCCAGGGAATAGGAGAGGCAGCAAGACTAGGGGGACGGATATGTCCCATGAAAAGTGAAACGAACAGGGGAGCACCCGCGTGGGCTCCGGGACTGCAAAGAGCGGGGAGCGGTGCCCGAACGGGGGTAGGATCGGGATGGGGGGGGCGGTAATACCGGTCGGGGAGACTAGCTTTCGTGGGAGAAGGTGAGGGGCGCGAGACGGAGGGAGAAGTGTGGGGGGAAAGGTACCAAGGAACGGACAGGAACTGGTCCTCCCCTGGCGCCACCCCCCAATCTCCCCCCCGCAAATAGTGTCCTAAATGATGCCACGAGCGTCGACGCGGACACCCTGTGTCGCTCATGCTCCTGCTCCCCTCTGACTCCACTTTGACTGGGAAGAGTCGCTCGCAGTCGCGGTGTTCGCTGCGTATCTGGGTAAGCAACGCCAGCGAAAGCCTTCCACAATGTGGGGCGTGAGCGCGTCGAGGGGGGCAGGGCGCTGGGCGGGGCCGCTCAAACTGAGGGGAAAGGGGGCTGCTGGGGGAACAACGGGGCGCGAGGGGCCGGATGCTACAGGGTAGTCCCCCGCGGTGGAGCGGATATGTGGTGCCCCCCGCCTCCTCCCCTGCGTCACCCCCCGCTGCGTCGCCCCCCCCCCCTCTCCCCTCTCCCCCGCTTCCTGCGCTCCCCCCCCCCACCCCTCGCCCCTCCTCCCCCCACCCCCCCCTCCTCTCACCCCGCACACCACCCTTCCCCTCCCCCCCCCTCTCCGCCCCCCCCCCCCCCTCCCCCTCCTCCCCCCCCTTCCCGCCCCCCTCCCCCCCATCCATCCCCCAACAACCCTGCACTGCCTTCATTCGCCGGGCACCCACAAACCCACCCCCCCCAGCAGAAGGGGCCTGCCAAAACCCCCCCCCTACCCCTCCCCTCGCAGAGCCCTACCACAACCGTCTCACGCCCACCGAAACACGACGGCCCTACCACACGGTCCAGCGACCATACCCCCGTTCCGCGGCACCTGTCTCTCCCCCCCTGCCCCCCCCCAGCGCCCCCCACCCCCCACCCCCCCCCCTCTCCCCTACCACCCCCTGCAAATTTACTTTTTCCCACCTTCATTTTTAATTTCCCCTTTTATCTTGATATATAGCGGTCTACTGTTCTACCTTTTTTAATTTTATATAAGATTAATGGTCTTAACTCTATCTTTACCCTCCCCTCCCCTCCCTCCCTCCCCTCCCCCCCTGTTTAACTCCAACGAGTAAACCAAGATATCCAAAGTCGCACAAGACATTCTACATGCACAGCATTTAGACACTGCACATTTATACAGAGGCGCTGACTAATTAAAAGTCATAAGACTGTATAAACTATATAAAAACACAAAGTTGTCCTAAATGTATAAGTCCTTTACATCCCTGTACCCACCCAGCACCTCTCAAGCTCTCTCCTCCCCCGCCCCCCCTCCCCACCCCCACCGTCCTCGCCGAACGCCCTTTTCCTCCCCCCTCCTTTCCGTCCATCCGCTGCCCCCCGCCTCCTCGGCACCGCGTTGCCAACCCTGCCCGCAAGGCCCTTCCAGACTTACGCCGGGCCGGTGAACCAACTCACTCGCAGGGTGCAATTGGGGACCGGCTGGGGGCGCGAGCGCTGTGGAGAGAGGGGGGATAAGACGTCGCGACTTCCCAAGCCCCCCGTCGGCGGCACGGGGCGCTGACTTCGCAAGACACGGCAGCGCCATAGGCGCCTAATAGCTAGGCCACCGCTTGAGCTATGACTTCGGAAACGCATAACGGCATAAGGAATCCAGGGTGATCCGCTCCTCCTCCGGGCGAGACGCCGGAGGGGCACCCGTAATCTGGTTTCGGTCGGGGGGCGGCGCTGGGGGCACCGCCTGGGGGGGGCCGTGCGGAAGCCCCATAACTTGTTAACACGGTTACGGGACGCCTGTGGGCTGGGTGCGGGAACCTCCCACCGCCGTCCGCCGTCCCCTCCCCCTCCGCTGGTCCGCCGGCACTCCCGTCGCCCTCGCACCTCCGCGCCCCCGCCTCCTGAAGTCGCGGTGTCAAGAACAAGAACGCTCCCTATCCCCTCCTCCCCCCCCTCCCCTCCCCTACGGCCGCCCTGCCCTCGCCCGCGGCCCGCGAGGACGAGGGGCGGGGCGCCCCTCCTTTCCCGGGGCTCCGTTCCCCCCACCGCCCCCCCCCCCGTTCTTCTTGTTCGCCCCGTCCCCTTCCCCTACCTGCCTTACCCCCGTCCTTTGCTGCCCCCCAACCACCTAGTCAGTGTTAACGTTATCTCCCAAACCTCAGGGTTCCAAAGCAACTTCTGATCTCTCAACTGAACGTTGCCACACTTTCACAAGTGCGTGATAATGTAATTACATATTGCTGTATAGCCTGTATGAAACAGGACACTTCAACGTATAGGAATCACCCCCAGCCCCCGCTCGTAGTACTTATAAGCTCCCTGCTTTCCCCCCCCCCCCCCCTACCTCCCTCCCTCCCCCTCCCCCTTCCCCCTCCCCCCCCCCCCTTCTCCCCCTCCCCCCCCCTCCCCCCCTCCCCCCCCTCCCCCCCCTCTCACGCTCCCCTCCCCCCTCCCTCTCCCCCCCGACTCAAACTACCCAGGAAGTCAAACTCACTCCGCTGAGATTAGACTACGCCCACTAGGTCAAATAATGGGAATAAAAATAACACCCCGCTAACCTAGGCTAGCCCATACTAAACAGGAAGAGAACCCAAATTAGGAGGCCTTTTTTCAAGATTATACCAACTTTCCCGCTCCACATACCCCCCAAATCTGCCCCCCCACCCCTTACCCTTTCCAGCAAATAGAGGCAAGTCTCACCCCCATGACTCCCCCCTCTCACAAGGGAAAACAAAGGGAAATGTTGGGTAATACAACACGGATCTAATAGGGTCCCTTCCTCGCCCATTCCGTTACGGTTTACCGCCACCGTACCCACCCCCCAAGGGTTCTTACCCGACAACCGACTACCCGTTAATCCGGGTCCTTGTTTCCATTAAGACCAGAACAAGGTCTACTTCCATCTCCTTTCGGTTACCTGCTGAACTATCCCAGCAGGCCCCCCCTCCCTCCCCCTCCCCTCACACCAACCCTGGTCCACTAAGGCCCACAAAAAACGAGAGTACCCAGCCACTGACTTGGGAGGACCTAAAGGTGAGATAGCCAAGGAGTAGGGAATGGCCAAACAAGACCATTAAACTAGATCTCTTATGTAAAGGACTACAAATAATAGAAAAAGAAGGCTAGCCCTTCAAGATTAAAAAAGCGCAATGGTGATATTGTCTTTTCTCTCAGGAGACGCACTTCACTGCGCAGGAGCCGCCTAAACATTCAAAACGCGTATCCTTGATTTACTACTCATCCATTAGTAGTAAAAAAAGGGGAGTAGCCATCTTTTGAGACAAGGCACCACCCCCTTCAATTTAACAAAAGTCACAACAAGCGACCCAGAGGGTAATTCGTATGGTGTATGGATCGCTGGCGGTTCCCGCGATCGCCCTGATCAACCTCTATGCCCCTAACGAAAATCAGTCGGACTTCCTTAGATCAAGTACTAGAGGAAACTGACCCGAATACTTGTCCTCTCTGTAATAGAGGGAGATTTAAATATGGTACTACAACCCGGGACAAATCGACCACACTGGGTCGGCCGCACCCGCCCCAAGCAATAAGATTGGGGAAAAAAATTTCAGGGACATTAATAAAGGATTCCCCTAGTAGATATTTGGAGCACACACCCAGGGACAAAGAGACTAGACTTTTCTCTCGGCACCTCACCAGACCCATTCCGTATTGACTGTTTCCTGGCTACCAAGATTTACTAGAGGCAACAACCAACACAGATATAGGCCAATTACATTGGTCGGAACACACGCCCCAATTTCTCTATTTCTCAACGGCCCCATTTATAAAACAAACACATACTACACACTGGAAATAAACGATTCTCTCTTAAACAATAAAGAGACAGAAAGAGAAGTCAAAAGAGCCCTTAAGAGAATATTTTAGACTAAACCTAGTGCACGGTGGACTCCCCAGCTATCCTTGGGAAGCCCACACAGCGGTCCCATTGGGGCCAACTTATCTCGATAGCACTCAAAAAGAAAACCAAAGTAAAACTAACCAAAGAGCTCACGGACAAATTCTAACAACTAGCAGCAACACAAACTGAACCCGTCCGGAGAATTTTACAATTATTGACACGCTGCCATAATCAAATTAAGGGATAACATTGGGAAATTGTAAAAAGCTTTAAAATGGACGGGTCAGGTATTATCGACAAAGGGAACAAAGCTGATTAACTCCTTTGCTAGCAGGTTAGAAGGCGTACAAAAAGATCACAGATTACGGCGATCAAGAATAGGGTCTGGTGAGATAGTCTAATATGAGAAAAAATAGCGGAGGAATTTACCAAATTCTACAAACCAAACTAACAATTTGAGGTCTGACTCCGCTTTTCCAAAGTTAACTGTAGAAGCATCATATAAATTACCCTTTGCCGATTGTAATCTTCCCTCCCTGACAGAGGAGGATAATGAAGGTTAAATGGTAAAATACAGTGTAAAATTGTCAGCGGCGGTAAAAGCGTCCAAATCCTCCAAGCGCCGGACCTGACGGCTAACAAATTTTCTACTATAAGAATTCCTACTATACTGACACCCTCATCTTCTAAACCTGTTCAATTCCTTTTTGGAGGGGACCCCAATAACCCAAACTCTATGTCCTCAGCTAATTTGGCAATATCCATAAGGAACGGGAAAGATCCGACCTGTTGGAAGTTATAGGCCCATTCCCCCTTTTGAAATATTAATTTAAAACTGTCAGAAGATACTCGCGAATAGGCTAAACCCCATATTACCCAACTCATCCATTCAGACCAACGTGGGTTTGTCTCAGGGCGACAAGCAGGGATAAACACGCTAAATTAATAAACATAGTGGAATATGTCCACAGGCCAAACAAGGCAATGCTACTGAGTCAGATCTGCAGAGAAGGCATTCGATAGGATGACTGGTTATTCCTAGACAAGGCCTTGGAAAAATTTGGTTTCAAAGATAAATCTCCTGGATTGAGTCCGGTGCTCTCTAACAACCCTTCCGCCGCGTCAAACTCCCCAGGTGAACGGGCGAGAGATTCCAAATTAAAAATGGCACAAGGCAGGGTTGTCCCCTATCTCCTCTTCTTTTCGCCCTCACGACTCGAACCACTTGCAACCAAAATTCGAAACAATATAATATACAGGGTGTCGAGATTGGTGAAAACAAATTTTAAAAATATCCCTATTCGGCCGTACGATTCATTCTGACCCGACCAGACCCAAACTTCTCTTCCGACCTTCAAGAGAACTATCGGACTTTGGTAAAGTGTCTGATATAAAATAAACAGCGAAAGTCAGAGGCCTTAAATATCAGCCTACCAGATGTGGTAAACTACTCAACTGAATTTTCAATTACCGGTGGTTCCTGCATATATTAAATATTTGGGTGGTAAATATATCAAGCACTACACAACGCTCTAATACCAGGACACTACCAGCCGTTATGGGTAACAATTAAAAAAGATTTGGAACAGTGGCAGGTTACCAGTATATCATGGGATTGGGAGAATGATCTCCGTTAGATGAATATTCTCCCTAACATTTTTGTACTACTTTCAGACACTCCCGTCCCATGTTGCCTGGCGCTGATCTAAAAGCATACAAAACAGAATGTATTTCATTGGCAGGGCAAAGACCCAGGTTTGCAAGATCGGTTTTGTTGGCACCAAGGGAAGAGGGGTATGTGCCGTCCCAGACTATACACAAATATTACACTTAGCGAGCAACAATTGCAAACAAGCTGTCATGTGGAATCGCCGATCCAGCCAAACACTGCTGGATCGATATTGAATCTAAATATGCCAGAATGCCCTCTGCACTGCCCTGCCTATGGAGTTTAGATAAAGGAGATACAACGCCATAACCTAAAACTACAAAAGCGTCCCTGTTCACATGATGGATGGTCAAAAACAAGACCAATTCGGGCTGATTCTGCTAGCCCACACTCACGCCCCTATCCACAACCCAAATTCCACCAGGGTTGCGGATCTAAGCTATATGACCAACTAAAGAGGGGGTGGGTCGGGACGATCGCAGGACCTCCTGAGATTTGACACTTCCTGGCAGCTTCAAGAAGTCAAGCCAATATAAAATCAGAATTGGACACATTTAATACTTACAATTCAACACTTTGCCCAAAAGATATGCCCATCCCCAGAATTCCCTCCCTTACAAAATTCGAACGACTTGTCAAGCAACCATACCAAAGGGATTAATTTTCCAATATATATACCATTGCTGGAAACTCAACAACCACCCAGAGCACGACTATATGCTCAATGGGCGGCAGACCTGATATCATAATAGAAGGGAGACTTGGGATGGGACATTATGTGCTAGCAGCCTCGGGAACTCCTTACTGCACCTTACGAAGGAGAATATTTATAAAATTCTCTACACTGGTACCTCACCCCACGAGGTTGAACCAGATTACCCCCCTGGCGTCAGATTTATTTTGGAGAGGCTGCGGTCATAGAGGGGACATGGCCCACATCTGGTGGACCCGTCCGAAATTGTAAAGTACTGGGCTAAGGTTCAAAATTTGATAAAAGAGGTCATAGACTAGAATTACCTATAGAACCGCTGACCTCCCTACTTGCTAGCCATATACCAGGTATTGCCCGACACAACTGGAAATTAATCTCCCTATCTACAACTGCGCCAGATGTGAAGATAGCGGAATCCTGGAAGAGACAAACCACACCATCCACAAAAATCCATTAAAAAAAGGGTCAGTGAAGTGATGACAATGGAGAAGTTGACGGCAATGCTGAGGCAAAAGCTATATCGCCTTTGATAAATATGGAGACCCTGGTGGCTTCTCAACAGATAGGCCCTGGTAGACAGAAAGCTAGTATTAGTGAAATCAGTCTCATCCGAACCCCTAGGCTGGTCCATAGGTCCAAGGGTCACAAGATAGGGTCTCCGAGGTGTGAAGTTCCCCCCCCCCCCTCCTTCTCCCCCCTTACCCACCCCCCCCTCCGACCCTTCGTGTCCTCTCTCTTCGAGACCCTCCCTTTCAGGCACAACCAAGTGGTCCCTTCTTTACCCACAAAAAATTAAAACGTTTACGTTTCAGGCGATGTAATGATCTGTACATCACCTTGTCTGTACCAATGCCTAATAAAACTATTTGGGGAAAAAAAAAAAAGTAGATCTTCTCCTTCCTTTTGCAGCTCCTGATGCGTGGATGTACACCGCTCTTCCTCCAGCGTCCACCGCAGGAAAACTCCATCAGCAGACCAACCACAAAGAAAAGAAGCACAGGAGCGCACCAAGGTAAAGAGGTATGTATTATGCATACAATAAACGATAAACACACTCACACTAATACAATAAGTAATACAATGCGGGTGCCAAGGGCTAGAGAGGACCAATCCCCTCAAAACAATACAAAATACTGAATAGTCCAGCGCTCCCTATAAAGAATCATCACACTTATAGCCGAAGGTTACACACGAATAATCTTTAAATGCACAAATGAATCAAAAAAGCATACAATCACACATGGAAAACTACAATAACATAAAGGTGGTACCATATATGGGGTGTGTGGGGGGAAACGTGGAACAAAACAATGGGGTAGGGGGCGCAACAACAAAAAGGTGGGTATACAGGGGAGTAACGTTTCGGGGATTACCCCTTTGTCATGCCTGTTCCCCTCAGTCCCAAAAGGGTACTTCCCTGATCCCAGAACCCACAAAACCACAAATAGGCCCCAAATGAGAAAGAATAAACCCTCCACTAATTCTGATAGCAACATTGGGTAAGTCTAAATGATAAGTAATGACAAATATATCCTCCACTAATCTACGTGTTCAATACTATACGGAGATAAAACGTAGTAAGATAACTGCAAAATCTAAACATAAAGATCATACGCAGGATGCAGCACTAGGTTTCAAAAGTCATAATAGGTAGGTAGAATAAATCAAACCACAAGGTTCTCTGCACATAATCAGACATCGCGCCTGCTCCTCACGCAGGTGNNCCCTTCTGAGTGAGGAGCAGGCGCGTTCTGATTATTGTGCAGAGAACCTTGTGGTTTGAATAGCCGGTAACACCACGTAGCTCCCCTACGTCCAAGTTAACGTGTCACTGCTGTACCCGTATGGAGTAAGCCCGTGTCTCCGTCACTTGCTATTGTCCCAAACGGAGGGGAAAATAGATAGCTAAGTGCACTACCTTTGTAGTTTACTTTGTGTGGAGATGGTGAGTGCCCAGATTATGGTTTACCTTTTTGTTTATTTGAAAGATGCGGAGTGTCTATACTGATAACTCACTTGCCACGGTTTGTCGGTTCTATGTTTTTCTTATGAAGTACCACGCTATGCGCCTCACTGCTATGTCCTTCCAGCAGCTATTTCTTGTTCATAGAGAACCTATTTAAAATTGGAATATAACCCTATGTATATGTATGTGATACCATGTTAGCCGAGCTTTAATAATCAAGAATGAATAGATGCTACCGTTCTGTGGCTAACGAAATGCTTTTATTTGTGCGAGCTTTCGAGATACACTGATCTCTTCTTCCGGCGATGTTACATTGAATAAAGCAGGCAAGGGTTTTACTTAAAAAGAGTGTATCTTGGAATGTTATCTGTGACCAGAGCCTATCCCTCCCCCTGTGTAGTATGTGATTTATGACTTGAGGTGTTAAATAGTCCCTGAATGTTAGTGATGTAAGAGTGTGTGTGTGTGTGTGTGTGTGTGTGTGTGTGTGTATATAAATAAAGAGCCCACAGTGTACAGGCAGTCCTCGGAATCCGTTCTGGAAGTAGCGTTGGATGATGAAACCATTGTAAAGGGATTCCAGTGTTAATCAGTGGTGGTGAGCGTTGGATAACGAATTCCGGCGTCGAAAAACGGCCCTCAGGGTTGCATTGTAAAGCATTGTATATGCCATTCGTTGTAAAGTGAACCGTTGGATAGCGAGGACTACCTGTATTGTATTGTATGTCTTTATTTATATAGCGCCATTAATGTACATAGCGCTTCACAGTAGTAATACACATGGTAATCAAATAAATAACAGATAATATAAATAACATATCATGGGAATAAGTGCTTTAGACATAAAAGTAACATTAAGGAAGAGGAGTCCCTGCCCCGAGGAGCTTACAGTCTAATCTCTATCGATATATACATACAGGGTAAAAAATGATTTGGTTGGGAATGCTTGTTTTGCACTATGTAGATGAATTTTGATATGCTGCTATTTTTAAATGTGTGTAATGTAATTATTAATTAGATAGATGTAATTTTTGGTGTTGTATGCTGTACTTTACGTCAGGGTGAGTCTTGCTTTTTTAGAGTGGTTTTTTGTTGGTACTACTATTTTGTCAGATGTTAACTTTGTTGGATAATGGGTTTGTTTAACGATTAAAAGAGTTAATTGTGTAATTGATTTGGATGGTATTTTAATTGTTTTGGGATTTGATTAATTAATGGTAATTTATTTAGGTTGCCTTGCTTGGTTTAAATTGTATACTTGTTTGGATTTCATTGTATTTTCTTTTGAATATTTTATTGTTAACATTGATTGGCAGAGTGTACATGGTGCACAGATTTTATGCATCATGTATACAATGTCAATTCAATGTTTTAATTGGCAGATGATAATGATTTTATTAGGAAATAGGATTTTGTTTGACTGTGGCTGATATGGAGAAGTGGTATTTTTATTGGTGCATGTTTTTGTTAACCCTTAAACATTTCTTAAACATTTCTTTGTATATTGGTTCATCATGTGTATATATATAAACAGGTAAACAAGTACGAGGCAAGATTAGCCAGTGGCAATCTTGAATGAATATATATATTCATGTACATTGTAACATCGCCGGAAGAAGAGATCAGTGTACACTGGCGACACACTTTATTCGAGCTCGGCTAGTCCCACGAATTCGGGTATACCCGGGTGTATTGAGGTTTGTGACTGTTTTCTGCCTGAGTGCATTGCGTTATTTCCAGGCAGGGATTGAAGCATTTTATTCCCGCTGGCTGCAATACTGCACAGTATATATATATATACTGCATTACAATTCATGAATTTATGCCATCTGGTAGACACGCGAAGCATTGCAGCCTATTAAATCCTAATCATTATCATTTAACAGATCAGCCGCCCGTCAGCCAGGCATGAACCCAGGCTGGGAAGGCAAACGCAACGGGGCTTGTCAGAGGTGAGGAGCGGCGCATTCCAGGTATCTGCCAGGTACATACTGGGTATTTGCTCGAATAAAGTGTGTCGGTGCAGTATCTCGAAAGCTCGCACAAATAAAAGCATTTCGTAAGCCATAGAACGGTATCATCTATTTATTTTTTGATTATTGAGCTCGGCTAACGTACTGATACCTCTACAATATATATATATCATATATATATATCATATATAGTATATATAATACTCTATATATCATCAGTATACATATATATATTACTTATCTATTATATAATTATGATATATATATCTATATATATATCTAATATTATAATAATATTATACTATCTATATATTAGTTGCATGATAACCACTGTACAAATGAATGGTGAAGGTGGGTATCGGCCAGGTGGCTTAACCCCTTATTACCTTTTCATTATTACTCCGATAAGGTGACTTAAGGGTTAATTGATATCAAATGTAATTGCAATGTTATTGCTATGTATTTTGTTGAACAACGGAGGACCGGATTTTGCTGGCGAGGGGGCTTCTTATATGATGAGGTCAGTAGAACTTTATTTATTTTATTTAGCTAGTTAATGTGTTTAATAATGGGCAAATAATCTATTATCCCTATCTGGATAATAGTTATTTTGCACATTATTGTAGTGTATGTGTTGGGGGGGGGATTGATGTATTTAATGTATAGGACATGTTTATTTTTTTTACATACAGGGTTGTTTTCTCAGGTCTGCAGGGGACCTATGGAGACCACCTGCAGTCTCCTCAGGATTCTCACGGGTAAACGGCTGCCGGGTCCACGGGGACACCTGTGGGGAAGAACCGGTGGCCCCACATCTGTGGGGGCACCCCGGACCCGTAGGGACCACCAGAGGCCCCCCAGGCCCCCGTGGGAACCACCCGAGGCCCCTCAGACACCTGTGGGTCTGACCCGGGGCCCTCCAGACAGCCATGTTCCTACCTGTGGGGACCACATTGTGGCCCACGGTGACCCGCAGAGAGCACCTGGTGGACCACGGCGCCTGGCGGGGACCACCTGTAGGCCTCCAGACCCCGTTTGAAACATGGTGCTGGGCTACTGTAGGTCTGTGAGGTGAATCCCGTGGGCCTGGGGTATTAACCCTGTATGTAAAATAATAAATCATGTATTTATGGGGGGGCACAGGGGGTGGGTTATGTATTTAATAAATATAATGATGTTTATTGTGGGGCTGTGTATTATTTTTATTGTGGGTACTGGGGGTGGGGGAAGGGGGTGTTGGGCCCAAGGGTATGTGGGTGTCAGGAATCGGCGTTCTCCTCGCTTCCCACACAGAGCACTCCCTCTCCGCAGGGAGCCCCTGGACACACAAAACAATCCTGCCTTACCGGCCTCCATGGCTCCTCGCCCCTGCCGCCGTCGCGGGATCACTCCCCTCGGCGATTCCTCTGCTCAGCGCCGGGCGCGCCCACGCCCTCCTGCACACACGTAGAAAAGGTGGAGAATAAACCCCAAGTGTCCTGCGCTCTAACTGGTGCAAATGTTCGTTTGTGTAGAAAACATGCAGCCTCTATATATAGAAGAAGTGTAGGCAATGATGTTGCAGAATAAGGGAATAAATGGATAAAGTCCAGAAAGGGGGGGGGGGGAGGTATAGTTGCTATGAAGCCACGGAAGGGGGGCCCGATTGGCAGAATATAGATAGAGGCAGGAGAAGAAGCCCTGATGGGAGCCTCTCTCATGAACTCACGGCAGTCTATATCTGCTGCCCTTACCCGACCTGGTCACCTCGCCGCTCGTCTCTCCTCGCTGTCCCCGCTTCACGAATATCCCACAGGGTGGATGTCGTCTGGCAGCCTCTCAGGGACAGGAGCCCAACGTCTGAGGTCGTCTTCTTCGCCTCTCACCGCTTCACGGGTGCTCCGTGCGGTGTATGGCGTTCTCCCCCTGCAGCTCCAGGCTGGTCCCAGCAGGCCGTGCGCTCCGGCGCTGCTGACGCTCGTCAACTGACGTCAGACGCTGGGAGGGATCGTAGAATCCCCTGCAACAGGATTGCCAAGCGTGCTCCGGCCGAATAGGTAGAAATAGTAGTGTAGAGTGGTGGCGGTCACTGCAGAAACGGAGCTCAGTCAGGATACAATAAAATCAGCTTTATTTCACGGTGCTGCACATTACAGAGAGACCATCTCTGACGCGTTTCGTCTCGTAGCAGAGACTTTATCAATGGGAGAGTGTGTGTGTGCGTAAGTGTGTGCGTGTGTGTGTGCGTGTGCGTGTGCGTGTGCGTGTGCGTGCATGCATGGGAGAGTGTGTGTGTGTGCATGCATGGGAGAGTGTGTGTGTGCATGCATGGGAGAGAGAGTGTGTGTGTGTGCATGGGTGGGTGTGTGTGCATGCATGGGAGAGAGTGTGTGTGTGTCACCCCCCCAGTCAGTCACCCCCCCCCCCCCCCCCACCCCCCCCCCCCCCCCCCCCCCCCCCCCCAGTCAGTCACCCCCCCCAGTCAGTCACCCCCCCAGACAGTCAGTCACCCCAGTCAGTCAGTCACCCCCGCCGTCAGTCAGTCACCCAGTCACCCCCGCCCTAGTCAGTCACCCAGCCAGTCAGTCACCCCTGCTCCAGTCAGTCACCCAGCCAGTCAGTCACCCCCGCCCCAGTCAGTCAGCCAGTGTAAGGAATCTGGTGTCTAAGCGCCGTCAGCGCGACCATTACTCACCTCCCGTCGGTACTCAGGCGTCCAAGCGTCTGCAGTGCAATTCCCACATACCTCCGTTGTCTGCCACTGGCACTCTGGCTCCTCGCCATCACAGGATTGCACCAACCGAAGAGGTGCCTGTTGAACCGCAGCCTCTGCGTGTGTCCCCAGCTCTGCGCTCTATGCGCACACGTGCGTCTGTCTCTGACCCCATGCGCATACGTGCGTCAATCACCGAATCCACGCACACACGCACGCCAGCCCCAGACGTTATGTGCATGCATTCCCAGCTTACAGAGCACACGCCTAACAGAGCACTTTTTTTTTTTGCTCGACATAGTCTCTGTATGGAAGTACTTCTGGATTCTCTCAGTGTTTTCACAGGTTCTGACGCGGCTTGTACAACTACCTACTCTGGCTCTCAATCTCGGCACTCCTTGGACAACGCTCACTCTGGTAACCCCTTGAACACGGCTTGGACTACGACCTATCTCCACTCTCCACTCCCTGACCTCGGCAAGGCATTCATCACTCTATCTCTACAACCGGTACCGGCAAGTATTGTCTACCTTACTACACCTGGCCTGGCACCGCTTCATACCACACTCCGGACACGCTCCCTTTGCTGCGGGTGCGTGTATTACCACTTCCCCCTTCAGCTCAGGGGACGGGTCTGGTCTGCGGGCAGCACCGGCGTAACAGTGGGTAGGCCTCCCGGCTGGGTATTGGGTGAGTGAGGGTGGTTAGGCCTCACGGGGTGGGGGAGTAGTGGGAGAGGGTATTTAGGCCTCCCGAGTGGTGGGTGAGGGTGGGTTAAACCCTTAATGAATTTAGCGGTTAATAACCGCTATGGTGATTAAGGGGTTAAGGGACATTACATTGGCTGTTTTTTTTCTTGTTTATGTTTTGCAGCATCGGAGGGGGCATGGACGGTGATGAAGATGAGGGTGGCCTTCATCGTGCCAGCCGGACATGGGTGAGTGCAATATGTATTTATTGTATTTATTGTTCTTTATGTATTTTAAATGGGCAAATTCACTATTATCCATATGTGGATAATATTAATTTTGCGCATTACTATACTGTATGTGTTAAGGGTGGTGTATTTATGTGTTGTAATTTTTTTTGGGGTGCACTGAATTGGTACTGAAGGCCTGCGGGGAACACCCGAGGGCCACCGCCGGCCTGTAGTATCATTGCTGTGCATCCCAAAAATGTTCTATATGTAATGGGGGTATAGGGGTTGTTGGGGGCACAGGGGGTGTAAGTTGTTTATTGCAATGTTTATTGGGGGCAATTGTCCCCAATAAACATGCTATAATGCCTTAACCCCTTCATGGCCTTTGCGGCTATCCGCTATGGTAATGAAGCAGCATTAATGTATTTTCATAATATTGTGCGGGAGCAGGGGGTCCCCTGAGCTGAACCGCATTGATTTGTGGCTCAGGGACCCCCTGCTTCCCAACTTACAGGCCCTGGTTTGGGGCATCGGTGCCAGTGTCGCCGCCATCTTTATAGCGAGCACGTCGCGTATGGGACGCTATAAAGATGGCGGCGACACTGGCACCCGATGACACATACCGGGGCCTGTAACTCGGGAAGCAGGGGGTCCCTGATCCACAAAGCAATGCGGTTCAGCTCAGGGGACCCCCTGCTCACTGTACACTATTATTAAAAATACATTCATGCTGCTTCATTACCATAGCAGATAGCCGCAAAGGTAAGGAATGATTGTTTATTGATATGGGTGTTTTATTCATAGTGTAGATGTGCAGGGGGTCTCCGGAGCTGAACCGCTTTGGTTTTAGGTCCGGGGACCCCCAGCTCCCCGAGATACAGGCCCCTTTATGTGGTGCCGGTATCCCTCTGCTTTGTTTACATGCCGCGGTCACGTGATCGGGACCTTTAAATGCAGAGGGATACCGGCACCTCATAAAGGGGCCTGTATCTCGGGAAGCAGGGGGTCCCCGGACCTGAAACCAATGCGGTTCAGCTCCGGAGACCCCCTGCATATGTACACTATGAATAAAATTGTATTTAAAAGATTTTTTAATGTGCCGATGTTTGCGCCAAGAGAGCGGCGGATCTCTCGGCAGCTTCTCGCCCGGCAGACTGTCTCACCACCGGTTACTCGCCATGTTTGGCAATGTTGCTCTCGCTGTGATTCGCCAGGGATTCAGCCCTTCCTGCATACAGCGAGGGCAACACGCCAAAAACATGGCGAATTCAAACCCCTGGCGAATGCAATTTTCCACC
>WSYH01008184.1:0-30103 GCA_036426205.1 Ascaphus truei
AGGAGGGGGTGAAGAGAGAGAGGAGGGGAAGGAAAGCAGGGGAGGGAACAGAGGAAGAGAGGAAGGAGGGAGTAAAGAGAGAGAGGAGGGGGAGGAAACCAGCGGAGGGAGCAGAGAAAGAGAGTAAGGAGGGAGCAGAGGAAGAGTTGGAGGGAGCAGAGAAAGAGAGGAAGGGGAGGAAAGCCTCATATCGAGGCCCTGCGCTCAAACGCCCTGCGTGGCCCCAGAAGGGGAGAGCTGCACCACAGCTGCCTGAGGATCCCCCACCAGCTAAATTGAGACCACGACAGCTAAAGGCAGACGTGGCCCCCCTTACTCGGGACTCTCCGAAAATAAAACCGAGGGCGCCAAGGAAAACCGGTGAGAGATGCTCTGCTAATGTGAGATTGACCAATCGGAGCGCTCCATTCTTAAAGCTCACAGACTGCGCACATGTCAACCACAGGATCAAATCGGGTCTGAGGTCTTACAGCGGATCGGGAATGGGCCGCGTGGCTCTGATCGGCCGACACATTCTATGTTTCTATTTAATCCCAGATACGTCGCCTTCTGTATCCTGCTCTGGTGACATTTTAGGGGGAGCGTGTGTTAGGAGAGGGGGAGAGCGGGACGATGTGCAAGGGTTTTTTTGGGGGGTGCTTGGGGTTGGCGGCATGTGGGTGGGGGAGCAGTTTGTGTGCTAGGAGAAGAGGGGGAGAGCGGGACGATGTGTGGGGTGGAGGAGCGGTGTGTGCGCTAGGAGAACGGGCCATGGGATTTGGGGAGGTGGCGTGTGGGTGCTTGGAGAAGGGAAAGCGGGAGCGGTGTGTGTGTTAGGAGAAGGGGGAAGAGCAGGGCAATGTGAGAGGGGGTGTTGTGTGGGTGTGACCTGGGGAAGGGGAGCGGTTTGTATCGGTGGTTGTAGAGCGTATAAATAAGTCCAGTGCGTTTGTTGATATTCTTATGTCTCCCGCTAAGCGCGTCATTATTTCCATCCTCAGCCAGACGTGCGGTGACAGCAGAACACGAGTCCTGATTTACCGCCTCCAAGTTTTCTCGACCTGTCACCTTATGATGAAAAGACATCCTCTCTCCGTGTGTCAGCCCTCCGGGCCGTGGGGACCAGGCTGAGATGGAAAGATGACCGTTTTTTTTAGGATACCGACCTTTTGCTTATACAAGTATATAAATCATTTTCTTTAGATTATGCAACGTCTGTATTTTGATACAAAGTGTAAAAGTTTTTAAATGTGTCTTTTTAAAAAGTTAATAAAATAATAAATACATTTTGTTTTTAATATTGTTTAAGATCTGTTTGCAAACTTAGTAAGAGTCCACCTGTAACTGTAATTCTGCTGTCTTATTTAGCAAGGCTAAAACTTGCCATTAAAATGTTTTCCTGGTCTTTTCTCATGCCAGTTGGCACTTAAGGGTTAACTCCATCCTCCAGTTGAATGTAGGATGGGGACAACTTCAGCCCTATAAAGGGCTCCACCCATGTCTCTTTCTGTCCTACTGAGCCAAACTAACCTATCCCTCGGCTAAGTCCCAAAAAGCAGAGTCCCTGCTTAAAGTAGTGAATATGATGCTGTCTGGCGCTTTGGGATGGTGCTCACAGAGTCTTATCTGTATGTAGCCATGCCGTGAGTGAGAGAGGTCATCGTGTGGAGTAAAGCCTAGCATGAGCAGGGGCACTCAGAGGTAAGGAAGGGTAACATCTTACCTCTAACCAGTCACCCCTCTGTGGTATTGTTTTGTCTGTCGAACATCCTGTGATCGCTGTGCCGGTCCTGGCGGCTGCGTGTAAGCAGCAGCTGCAGCATGGATCGAAACGCCCATGCGCTTCCCTCTGACGCGCGCCTCCTGGATCTCGCTAAGTTCAATGGAAGTGGCAAAGGAAGGGTAGCCGGAGCGGCAGGAAAAAACGGCAATGAGTTGTAATGCAAAACCCCAGGGTCACTCAATAGAAGGCTTTCTTTGTGCAGGTACATTAAACAGCAATGTCCATAGTCTCCCTCCTACGCGTTTCACGCCGCAAAGGCGCTTTGTCAAGGAGTAGGGAGTATGGACTGAACAGACATTTTAAGAGGCAAAAAAAGGCCAGATTGCAGGTGAATGCAATTACAATCAAGTGAATATGGAGCAACCAATCACAGTCCTGTGGGGGCAACCCCATTGGACATGGCATAATGTTTAACTAGGTGGAGAGATCCACTAAGGGTTAAAAATGAATAAGATCTCCTATTAAACAGAAAAAGATCTGATCTGATAAATGTGTGTAGTTCTTACACCCAGTGATTCAAAAAAATATGATTTTGCACAGTATTACAAAATCAGAGACAGAAAGATGGAAAATGTATCTATATTAAATTTGGATGTCAAAGATCCGTTTCATAGAAATCTTAAATCCACTTCGCTCATAGTATTGTAAGCAAATTGTATCCATTTAAAGTGACAAACTAGACTGTCATGATAATGTCATGAGGTAATAGGTATTTGTTAATCCCTCTGGTGCTTGAGGGGTTAATGAGCTACACTTCTTGTAACAAAATGCTGAGTTTGGAACCCGTCTGCACTGTTTCTTTGAGCTGCTCTGAGCTTCAAAGGAACTTACTTGGGGCAGGGGGCATCCAGCCAGATAGCCCACTCCAAGGTGTCAATTAGTGGTGTACCAGGAATTACCGGGTACCCGGCGTTACCCGGCACATTTCCAGCTACCCAGACATTACCCGGACCCAGCAACTGAGAAGTGGGCTCGGGTAATGTCAGGGCAGCTGGAAATAATCTAATTACTTACCTTTCCGACGACATCTAGGACCAGCAGCAGCAGTCCTGTGGCGATGGCAGCATCGGAGGTGTCTTCAGCCGGCGGGGGAGCTGAGGAAGCTCTCCACAGCACCGAGCAGGAAACAGTGTGTGTTGTGAAGCCGGTCGGGGAGCCAATGACCGGAGCAGGAGACGGAACGTTCCTATTGGACAGCCGTCTGTCCATCTCCTGCTCCGGTCACGTGGTTCCCCGACGGCTCACACAGACACTGCTTACCTGCTCCGGTGCTGTGGAAGTGATTCCTGCAGCTCCCCCGTTGGCTGAAGACACCTCCGATGCTGCCACAGGACCGCTGCTGCTGGTCCTAAATGTCTCCGCCACCCTGCAGGTAAGTGCCAAACCAGGGTACACGACCGGGTAGAACCTTTAATTTTGGCCGGGTACCTGTTACTCGTTTTTTTTTTTAAATGAGGACCCGGTCCAACACTAGTGTCAATTGTTTTAATCAAGAGAGAGCAGCTTCAAAGTATTTTGTAGAAGGGGTGGGCTCATGAAGATGCCCTAAGAAAGAATTGTACTTAAGTCTGGGCCAGGTAGTTAAACGTCAGATCTGACCAGGGGCATGCTTGGGAGAGCAGGGTAGATCTCATCTTCGGAACCAGTGCCTCTCTGGGAAAAATCCATAGCATGTGGTAATGTACTGTATAGGATTTTCTGTTTTAAACCCCTTTATTTTAAGAAGCTGTTCTGCCTTATATTGTAAGTGTTTGTTTATTTTGTAATACCTTTTCTGTAATTCAAGCACTGTATTTTTATATATATTAAAACATTTCATAAGTAATGCTTTGGGCTCTGAATGAACTGGTGCACGCTGGAGAGAATAACTTGCTAAATTCTGGCACATGTTACTACAACTGATTTTGTGTTAAAGTGCATAGTTTTCCTATAATAAACAGTGACCTGATGCCCTGGCAAATATTAATTGACATTGTATCATATTTGCATAACCTTAGGTGGTGGCAGTGGATAGATAGCAAGCTCTAGAGAAAGCAGCATCTGATCCATACTCTTCCTGCATTTGCAGGAACTGCATTGCCATGATATAGTGAGCCATTTAAAGTGAGCTTTTAAGTGACAAGTTATAGTTAGACTATAGTTTGACTAGAGGTGACTGGTGACTGCATCTTTCTGCAAACTCTTTTACTCACGACAACAAACGGTAAGCTATTCAGATCACACTATGATCCCATTCTTGCTAACCTGCATACTTTAACCCCCCACCCCTTTACAACTTATTTCACTGCAGCCTCTCCCAAAACTGACTGCACAATACACTGAAACCCTGAACTGACTCTAGCATTGCAATGCACCAAAACATTTGACAAGGAACAGGCACACCCCTGTTATTTAGTCTGCACACACTCACTTTGTTCACAACAGCTCCTTGCAGCACTGCCTACCTCTGGCATAATGAACCTGCTATGTATCTTAACTTTTTTCTTTCTCCTGGCCTCATGGAGATGTTACTCCCTCTATCCACTACAAACTCCTCCATCCTGGCCCACACCCAACATCACCATACACCCTGGACTACTCAAAAGCCTTGCACTATCTATGGAATGTTGGTGGAGAACTCTAAAAAGCAGCACACCAACCACTGCTCACGCTAATGGCAAACACCACAAATTTACAACCTGCAAACAACTACCCAAATTCCTACTCGTACTGTTACTCTCTTTAGCAGGTGATATTGAACCTAACCCAGGTCCTCCCATTTCAGCTCTGTCCCATGCCCCTGAGAATTCCACCTTTAAATTCCAAAAAGGACTATCTGTTGCCCATATAAATATCCGGAGCCTGCTGCCCAAACTGGACGAACTAAGGGCATGGTGCCTTATGCATAAACCCAACGCCATCATTCTTACAGAAACATGGTTATCCCCTAAAACCCCTGATGCAAATATCGCCATTCAGGGATACTCCATTTTTAGGAGAGATAGGTCAAAGAGAGGAGGAGGGGTGTTATTTTATATTGCAGACACCTTACAATTTACACTGTTAAATTGCCCACCAAGCCCACCCTCTTTTGAAATTCTAGTTGGTAAAATCTGCCTCCCCTTTTCTAAGCCAATCTTGCTTGCTGGCATCAACCACCCCCCTAAAGCCCCTCTACAATCCATGACTGATATCACCCAATTTCTTGGCTCCATTTCCTCTCTGAATGAGAAGAGTGAGCTGATAATTCTTGGGGATTTCAACTTCAATTGGCTTGACCCTAAAAACAACAAAATCCAGATACAACTCAAGTCACTTAACCTATCGCAACTCATTTCCCAACCCACACGGATAAACCTGAAATCGCATAACCATTCCATAACCAGGCCCAGTATCTGAAGAGGAGATTATACAAGCGCTCCTCAAACTAAAACTAAGCAGCCAATGTGGACCTGACTTACTACAATCTAGGTTCCTACGACTTGGTGCCCCAGCCATTGCCAAACCAATTGCGTCCATAGTCAACTCTATCCTGTCTGCAGGCCATATCCCTAAGACCTGGAAAACTGCCAGAGTTGTCCCAATCTTCAAAAGTGGGGACAAAAACACTGTCTCAAACTGCAGGCCAATCTCACTTCTCCCAATTCTATCCAAAGTCATGGAAAAATGTGTCCACTCCCAATTAAGCGATTTCTATACCAAGACAAATTTCCCTAGCCAATTCCAATCTGGGTTTCGTCCCAAACACTCCACCGTAACTACCCTGCTAAAAGTTTGCAATGAAATCCAGTGTGGAATGGAACGGGGACAACTCACTGGTGCAGTATTCCTAGATTTTGCAAAGGCTTTTGACACAGTTGATCATGCTATCCTGCTTAACAAACTCCAGAGCTCTGGAATAGGGAAACATGCTTTAAACTGGTTTCAGTCCTACCTATCAGGAAGATCCCAACATGTGTCCATCTCAGGCTCTAACTCCAACACTCTGGATATCACCTGTGGTGTCCCGCAAGGCTCTGTTCTGGGGCCCCTACTCTTCTCAGTGTTCATTAATGATCTTCCCACAGCTTGTAAGGAAGCCTCAATACACATGTATGCAGACGACACAATCCTATATGCACACAGCCATAGCCTCTCTGACCTTCAACACATACTTCAGTCTGACTTTTTGAGACTCGAAAACTGGATTTCCCAAAACAAACTGTTTTTAAACACTGACAAGACTGTAACAATGGTATTTGGGACCAAGACTAAATTTGTAAAGCTTCCAGTGACTGAGCTCCTGATTAGAACCAATGCTAACACCACCCTAACCCCTGTCACTAGTTTTAAATACCTGGGCTTATGGTTTGACTCCCACTTAACATTCGGGATGCACATTGATACCCTGACAACCAAGACCTATGCCAAACTAGGGGTACTTTACAGGAACAAATCCTCCCTAAGTCTCCTGGTCAGAAAGCGTATCGCACAGCAGATGCTAATGCCAATTATTGACTATGGAGACATAGTATATGTCTCGGCACCTCAAACCCACCTTAGCAAACTTGACACCCTCTACAATTCAATTTGTCGTTTTGTTCTCCAATGCAACTACAACACACATCACTGCGATATGCTCAAAGAACTAGATTGGTCATCACTAGAGTCTAGGCGCAAAGTTCACCTTTCCTGTCTCACCCTCAAATACTTTCTGGGCAAGCTACCCAGCTACCTGAACAAGCTCCTCACCCCTACCACATGCAGCACTTATCACCTGAGATCAGACTCCAAAAGACTGTTCATGGTCCCAAGGCTCAACAAAGTATCCGGACGTTCCTCCTTCTCCTACCGTGCACCCCAAAACTGGAACAACCTACCAGAGACTCTCACATCCACCACCAGTTTAAGTTCTTTCAAATGTAAGGCTGTCTCACATTTTAATCTGGTCTGTAACTGTTTCATACGCCCATAATATATATTTTCTTTAACTGTGCACGCAATGTCTTGTATATAATGTATACCCTGTTCATTTATGTAACTGTATTTGTAACCATGTATTATTTGTTTTACTCTGTGCCCAGGACATACTTGAAAACGAGAGGTAACTCTCAATGTATTACTTCCTGGTAAAATATTTTATAAATAAATAATATGATGTGCAATTGAGTAGGGGTTAATATTAATTCGCTGGTTCCTTGCAGAGGAGAAAGTTGCATATCTAAAGTCACGTGCTCACTTGTATGCTGTTCGTGGCGGTGGTATTTTGGGACGGCTTGAGGAGAGATACAACTCATTTGAGGGACCTTTGAGGGGGTAAAGAGTGGGTCAGCTTGCAGGTTGTGTATTGATCCTTGATCCTGTAAGAGGGGATATTGTCCATTTGACGGACCCTTGCGAGGGTGAAGAGTGGGTGTGCTTGTGGGCGTCAGTATTAAGCCTTGTCCCGTATGCAGGTCGCGTACGTGACAAAGACAATGTTTCCTTAACCAGTGAGCTGAGCCTGTAGAGTTCTCTTCAGACAATGATTGGCATATGATCAAAATGATAGAGACATTAAACCTAACATCTCCATGTTGAACATAACCAAAATATTAATTCAATTATGTTCAACATGGGGATGTTATATTTAATTTCTCTATCATTTTGATCATATGCCAATCATTGTCTATGCAAAGAGACCCCTACAGTCTCAGCTCACTGGATAAGGAAACATTGTCTTGTTTGTCAGTTTAAATCCACCTCCAAGAGATTGCGATCGGGTTGGAATTTACAGCAGGAAATATCCAGGGGGTCAGAAGGAGCTTAAAAAGGAAAAACCTGAAGAACACTGAAGAACACTGATGACACGGGCTGAAGGAGGCGTAAAGACGGAATGGGGATTCGGGAGAACGTTAACAAACGCCTTCCGGCAACGTGTACAAATGTGCTTGTAGTTGGGGAAACCATATCCTAGAATTAATGGCAGGCATTAGAAAGACGGAAAATACAGATTTTAGGAAATAAAGGCAGATATACAGGAAGGACGATAGAGATCCACACCAGGCTAAGCAAATAATGAGACGTGCAAAAAGCCCAGATAGAAAAAAAGGGGACAACACCCGCAGCAGGAAGGAGTAGATAGAGGGTGTGAATAGAGGATTTGTGGGGGGTGATTTTTATTGAGGGGTAAAGAAGTTGTTGGGAGAGAGGTGTATAAATAATGGTGGAGTGGGGAGGTTGGAGAGAACAGAGACGTTCACAAAGGAGTGAGGAAACAGTAAACAGAAAAAGCAATAGGGAGGGCATAGTGAGATGCAGGTGGAGAGACTTCCCAGGTACTGCAGGATAGAAAGAGTACAAAGAATCACAGCTTTTCGAAAGTTAAGTTCTCACAGTTGCAGAGTTGTTGTGCAGAGTCCCGATCTTCCTCAAATCTTCACCTCCAATTTGAACCCCAAAATTAACTCTGCCACACACTTTAAATTTGATACTTTTAATGTTACACAGATAGTACTGGTACTGATTGATGATGGTTTGGAGTAACAGTACTTTTATATTTGCAAATCAAGAGTAATTTTTATTTATTTTTAGTAAACTGATACGTCGCTCTACTTTCTTTTTAAATGAACACTTATTTCATTTAGAAAGATGACAGTGTTGACTTAATAGCATTTTATTTTAGGTCAGTACCGCTACTTTTATACAAGCCTCCTTCTCTCTGCATCAGGACTCAGCATCCCTATTTAGAAATGCAGGAGAAGATGCAGCACCCCCCACCCACATCCCAACCTCCAGCACCTATGAAAAGAAGAGTGTGAGTTCCTTTATATAGGAGTTGGGGGTTTAAATTGACTTACGAACAGCTGTGAACTGCAGGAATGCTGGGACTTGTGGTCTTGCTGTGTATGGCATGAAAGCATTTTCTCAGTAAAGAGAACTACAACTCCCATGATGCTGTGCAGAAGGTGATCACATGGGCTGCAGTGGAGTGTCCTGTATATGCTCACTGTCCTTATTGCTTCCTGCTTCTTCCAGGGTATCTCAGGTCCCCCCTATTAACCTCCTGGCATCAGGATCTTTACCAGGTAACAGTGTCTGAATAATTAACCCTTTAGGATTTATATGGGGACAGCAGTGTCCCCCCAAAGCTTGTTTTTGTGCTGTGTTCTCTGTGACTATATACTCTGACACTATATATACTGATCAGACACTGAGATACTGTTATCTGTAAAGCTGTGCAAACGTTTCGTAAAAGTCTGCAAACACGGGCAAAAATTAGCATGTATTTTTGCAAAGTTTTTTTTCGTGAAAAAAAAATGGCAAGGTTCACTATAAAAAAAATGTTTGCATTGTCACGTGAGCGGGGTGCGGGCGACAGTGGTCATGTGACCTGGGTGGTTTACAACGCAACCAATGAAAAATATTATACAAAAATGCCAACATTTGAACTTTTTTGGTAAAATTAAAACTGGAATTTTTTTTTTTTTTTTTTGTTGGTTTTTTTTTTTTTTTTTCACAATGGAAATATCCTAATGAATATTTTGTGAATTTAAAAAAACCAATGTGTTTTATATGGTCACAGCAGGGGGAGTTTGTGGGGCGCGGGAAAACACATTTCCAGGAACTTCTATAAATACCTACAGAATGCACAATATATTAGGTCACAATGTACCCGAAAGGACCAAAGTGAACTAATTCCCGTGGGTAATTGATGCAGCACATGTTATACTCATCTGATCCCTGCAGTACAAGCCATGCTTTTTTTGGGACGGTTCGTGCCTTTATGTTATACCGGCACCTTCTTTTTCAGAGTGCCTCTTACCTTCTCTTCGGCACTGTCAGCTGCTCCTCATCAATGGCATCTTCTCCTTGTGACGACGTGTCGCCGTGACAATGCCGCACCACGCCACATTGCCATGACAGCGCAATGGCACATGAGGAGAGGGAGAAGGTGAGACGCCCCGCCAAACTCGCACACGGGTACCGGCAACTCTCCTTTTTACAAAAAAAGCTCTGCCTGTAAGTATGTTTAATATGTTTGATAAAGTTAGACTTGGGAGGGGTTTGATTTCCTCCGGCTGCTCCCTTTCATCTGATGTCCGTGTGAGCAACAAGAGTTTGCACAGGTAAAGCCCCCTCTCACCCTCCCCTTATCTGTATTGTCTCTCTGATAAGAACAGGGGGGCGGGGGGGATAAGGGTAAAGGAAAAACCCCACTCAATTGACAAACATTTTCTCATTCAGAAGCCCCTAAGAAATGGCACTTTTTAAACCGTCTCCCATATAGCACCTTGAATAACTGTTCTGGCACCGTCAGGACCAATAAAACCAGGGGTGTGCAAACTGTGGGGGCGCAAGATTTTCTGGTGGGGGGGCGGCAGTTACAGAGGTCTTGCGCTCTTCCCCCAAGACATTTAAATGTAATTCCCGGGGGACCCCGCGAGGCCTCTGTAACTAACCTTGGCTTCCAGCGACGCATCATTATGGTAACCTGTGGCCATGGCAACGTGACATCACATGACCCCGCGGCATCATTTGATGCAGGGGGAAAAGATTGCGCGCCCCTGATCTAAACCAACTTCCATTTTATATAGGTTTTTAGACCCACTACTTGTCATATATATGATCTTCTGCGAAAGAGAATTGGACAGGAGCTGGATTTGAAGGACTGGCAGGATCATTAAGGAAACCCATATACATTCCTTTTATAGATGGGATACCACTCCCACTAAATCAAACACTAGGGGCCTATGTGCAGCGTATTATTATTATTTTTAAGGACCCCCTGCCCCATTATAAGGAAAAAAAAATATAGATTTTGGAGGGATTGTTGCTTTTATGGAATCTTGTTCTCATCAAGTTTACCATGTGTTTATATGGGAATAATTTCTGTACACCAGGGTTTCTTATCGCCTGATGAATGTCAGTGTGCGGCTCATACGTCTGGCCTCCCTACCCTCTGTGTAATAAATATGTACACGTTCTGACACGCTCCTTTTTTGTTCTAACAGCTGCTTGTAGACAGAGACCTCCCTCTCGTCTCCTGGATTGTTTCGGGGAAGAGAGAAATGTCTTCAGAGGCGGCTGCTCGCGTAAGGAATTCAAACGTCGTCGTCTCTAATTCTCAGGCAGCATTTTGTGATTTTAGGCCTAGAGGCAGCGAAATGGGCCCACACCAGTTTAATAGCGATATGAACCAGTTCAGTGCCGGTGGGGCCCTCTGGTCTTGCCCCATCCTCCTCCTGTTCCACTTCCTCGTAGAAAACGAGCAGGCAGATTAAGACATAGTGACTAATTCATGGAACCCCTGGAGTGGCGGAACCCCATGACAAAGTAGCGAAATCTGGACGGCACCCAAAGGGTTCAAACGCAAAGTTTCCGGAGCTTGGAAGAGTGCGGTTCAGCTCCGGCTAATACCCCCCCAAACCCCCTGTTCCAGGGCTTATAAAACATTTAAAGATTGCGGCATACAGGAGCTGCTTGATGCAAAGAGAGTCCTTTTATCGTAGTACATCCTTCCTTGTGGTTGGATAGAAATGCAGACTCTCTGGGTAGAGTCGGGTGTTGTAATGCCCGGGTCTGGTGGGTTCCAGACCAATATCTGATCCCGAAGGATGTTGAGGAGGAGTTTTCTGTATCGCAGGTACCAGTGACGGTTGAGGAGGAGAGTGCCTGTTACTCAGATGGGAAGTTGAATAATTCAGAGGAACAGGAGATTGATAAGGACGTGATGGTGGAAAATAACCAGTCCCTCCGCTCTCTGGGTAAGGGGGAATTTCTTTACATTGAGGAACAATAAACGTTTTGTGCAGAATTGGATTTTGGAGGCCAGTCTCCCCTGCAAGGTTATTATTATTATTATTATTATTATTTTTTAAAGATTTCTTCACAATACTGTACAGTAGGATGTTTGGTTTCACCACTAAGTTTGTGCATTTTATTCCTAATGTATCAACTCAAAGGCTAAAATGAATATGGCTGCCAAGCCCCTCTCATTTAGGTAGGCCTCGAAGAACATTTATCTGAGACAATTTGTAAAACGGTGACTCTGACAAGATGTAGAAATCGTTTACTATAAAAGCACGGCATCAACACGCGTAACTAGCCAGTTTTAGCGTGTGTGCGCTGGACAAAACACTCAAACTCTCCTCCCTGGTCAAGACAAGAGAATTGTCTTAAAAAAAAAAAAGCCGTGCCACTAATTCTCATGTCTTTTCATAGACTATAATACTTCTGTAACGTGTGTGTGTGTGTGTGTGTGCGTGTGTGTGTGTGTGTGTGTGTGATGAGTATGTCCTGTATTCACAGTTGTTTTAGCTCAGGCAAGGTTGTCTGCATAGATAACCCACTCAATAGAATGGAGCAGAGGTTCTGGCCAAGTGTTCCCCCATCCTGCCTCTTGCATACTTGGAGCATTAACCCATCCCTTGCTGGCTTATACAGACCAACTCTCAAACAAACAGTCTCTGCTTACCCAGAATCCTGTTCGGGTGAAGTCAAGTGGTTGCAGGTCCAACAATGCATATAAGACATATATAAGGCAGTAGGTGATTTGGGGGTGGATACAATGGTAATATTCCTGCATGATAATCTTTTGAGCAATGTAGCAGTAATGTCTTAGGCAGAGATTATGGTCACTGCGTGGCCGCTTGCGAAGGAGCGTGCACTCCTGCAGCCCAAGCGATCTGTGAACTTGGCTGCAGGAGATTGGGGAGGTGATGCGGGGGCGTGGCGGACGCGAAACGAAGCTGGTTCGCCCTCATTGGCTGAACCAGCTCACGTGATGCTGACGTCACGCGACAGCGCATGAAGACATTTTCTTGTCTTTTCAGTATGCTGCAGCGTCAACGCGCCTCTTCGCCGGCAGGTGCGCAGACACGGGGGTTACTGCAGTAGCCAAACAGGGAACAGTGCCTGAAGCATGCACGCAAGTGCGTGTAGCGACGCTGGCACCACAATCTCGGCCTTAGTGGTAACTGACAGCAGGCCTCTTCTCCCGTGTGTTTCTTTAAACCAATCAGGATGGCGCTGGAACCTAAATGCAGTACAGACTGGGTTCCAGTGTCTTGTTTCCAGCTGAGAGGGTAGAAGGAGGGAGGCTGTGGAGGGGTGCTGCCAATCCCAACTACCACAGAGAAGTTCATGCCACACAACTTTTAGCGCCATGCAGCAAATTGCATTATGGGACGTTATTTTCTTCTCAGCGGTAGCTTTACACCCGGCCCCTTCTATCCTCTTTCAGCCAATCAGGATGGCACTGGAACCTAAATGCAGTGCAGACAGGGTCCCAGTGTTTAGTTACAGGTTCTGTCCAGGGTTTTGTTGACTACATCGGCAGAATCTCTTAAAGACGGCCTGTTTGTCAGAAATCCGCTTGGACGCTTACACAGGACCCTGAGAGTAGGACTTGCCTGGGCAGAGCTGCACTTCTGGTGACCCCACCCAAACCTTACAATAGAGTGTGAACATGGCAACTCCTGCTGTTTTGGTCTCGTTTTCTCAATTCCACCAGGCAGCACAGAGCTGTTGTCTACAGAAATGTAAATAAATCTTATCAGAAAAAATGTCTTATCTTAATCTTTTTTCAGAGAAGGTTCTTTGAGGTCTGCTAAACTGGAGGGGCAGAATTATTAGGTTGGGTTGTGTGTGTGTGGAGGCAGAATTATTGGGTTGAATGTGTGCGTTGGAGGAGCAGAATTATTGGGTGGGGTGTGTGTGTGGGGGGGGCAGAATTATTGGGTGGGATGTGTGCATAGGGGGCAGAATTTCTTGGTGGGATGTGTGCTTGGTGGCAGAATATCTTTAACAAGTAGGCACGGATGGTATTTTATAAATATAAAGTACTTTTTTGTGGGTTCAGGTAAAATATTTTTTGCTCTTCATGGCAGTCAGACAAATGGGTGAATGCCCTCTCCTGGCTGAGCGGGACAGGTAATTCTCACTCCTCTATATAAGACCCCTCCTCTTCAGACTTTTTTTTAACCTGTCCTGCTGAGTGGGCTGACCACAGGGTTATAGGGCATCTCCTCCGCTCAGGCCTTGTGCTCCATACAGTAGGGGGCAATCGGAGATGTCAGGGGCAGTACCATCCAGTAGGTGCAGTGTTCCCCTTAACTGCTGTCAGGCCTGTCACTGCGGGCCCTGTGTAGCGAGCTAGATTTCAGTGACTGGAGCGAGACAGACCTGGTGATACACGTTTAGAGGCGGCAGCAGCTGGCAGAATCTATTGCAGTTTAATAAATGACCATATATTTAATTTATATGTCCAGATGCTGTCGGGGGTCTTCACTGCATCATTGATGATAATTAGTCAGGTAAATTCTTACTGCAACTTCAAAAACATGGAGCAATTCTGTCTCTGCTTCAGCCTCCTTAATGAAGCCCAAAACATTTACGTAACCTAATTTTTTTCATTTGTATTGCACTTTTCTTAGAAACCTGTGTGCAGATATTCAGGTAGGAGTCAGAGCAATGGATTTACTGAACCCAATTTAGCATAAAGAGAAATGAGCATAGCTAAAAACAAATAACTACACTTTCTGACTCGCCTGATATGTGCTGTACGCTTTGTTTATACTGTAGATCTGAAACAGAAATGCCCCCGTTGCTACAAAATTGATGATCACAGAAATGGTTGGTGGAATGGATATAAGAGGAGTTATGCAAGAGCCACAACACATTATAATGGGATGTGTCAAATTCTGTCTCTCCATCCATTCAATAGTTATGCTTCTACTACAGAGGAAATGTGATGATGTGGGTTAACTTGGATACATTTAATGGAGTATATATCTCTTCTGTATATAATCTGCTATAAACTGTTGCAGATGTGTATGTTTCATCACACGTAAGTGTTGTCCATTACCATTCCTGATATTAACAGTACCCAATTATGAGACTGCTGATGCAAATCTGTTATGTATTTTTAATACCTAATTCTTCCTCCTTGTGTTTTTTCAGCAGTTTGTGATCCCCTGCTTGAGAATACAAAGGAAGAATCTAATACACCCATATATCCAGCTGATAAAAACATTTCCAGATATCACAAAGAAGATGACCACAGAAACCAATGCAGAACGATCAGTCATAAAAACTGTGAAAGTAGAATACTTCAGGAATCCATAGTAGGCGATGAGGGATCAGCAGAGTTAATAGAAAACTTTACCTCCAGTTCAGATCTTTGTATAAAACAGAAAATTCACGCAGGACAGATGCCTGATTCGCAAGAAAGTTTCACGTGCAGTTCAGATCTCAATGAGAACCAGACAATCCATAATGGTGAAAAGCTGTATCTATGCACTGAATGCGGGATGACCTTTACTTGGAAGTCAACGCTTTATATACATCAGAGAATTCACACAGGAGAGAAGCCGTATTCGTGTAAAGACTGTGGAAAAAGCTTTTCTCGCAATTCAACCCTTCTTATACATCAGAGAATTCACACAGGAGAGAAGCCGTATACATGCACAGATTGTGGGCGAGCTTTTGCTAGCAGCACACACCTTAATACACACCAGAAACTGCACTCGGGTGCAAAGCCGTATGTTTGTACAGAATGTGGAAAACAATTTACTTTCAACTCCCATTTTACCGTACATCAGAGAATCCACACAGGAGAGAAGCCATATTCATGCAAAGATTGTGGGAAAAGCTTTTCTCGCAATTCAACTCTTCTTATACATCAAAGAACTCACACAGGAAAGAAGTCATATACATCAGGGTTGGGCTGGGCTGGGGGGCAATTACAGCACACTCTGTGACATCAGAGGCATGGCTGTTTCAGTTATGGCAGATTCCAGCCATGTTTGGGTGCTTCTGAGCTTCTCTATTCAAGGCCTCTGTTCTTCACAGCTACAAAAAGGGGTGCAAAGGAGAAACAACAAAGACGCAATTAGTAAAGCAAAATACAATTTATATGTACGAATGGAACATATAACACTAACACAAAATAAAGGTGGATCACAATGATCTTGATCATCCGTAATGCCACAGAGGAAAGGGCCTCAATGCACTGAAGCCCCGCGATTCCAAAGTCCTAGTTGTTGAAAGGAAAGAGCAAAGTTCCGACCCTAATGATGGAATTAAGATGCCGGATCAGTCCTTCAATCGGCGTCCTCGTGGGTATGCACAGATGGCAGCTTCCGCTGTCCGTCGTCACGGGTCTTACGTCGCTGCGTATGACCTCACCACAGTGCGTTTCATGTCAGAGCAACACTTCGTGCTCATCAGGGGGTTGGTCTTAGGATTCATTCATAATTGTGTATAATTATGGTGTAAGTTTCTGGTGTGTGTGTGTGTGTGTGTGTGTGCATGTATCAGATATCTACATTGTATTAATTTGTGTATAGTGCTTGCATCTGATTGTGTGTACAGTATCCAGTGAGTGCATGTATGTACAGGTGGAGCCAGAATTACTGTCCTACTGACCGCGGGATAACAAAAAGGAGACACCCGCAGCCACAAGGACAGCAAGTCTTGCGTCGCTGAAGGATTAATGCTTTTGAATGGGACTGCAGCGTTAATCCTTTTGCTTGAATAGGCCATCTGCAGGGATAGAAATACTGGTGCTCACCTTTCTGAGATGAGCTGCGCTGCAGTCTGCAGCCGTCTCTATCGCTCCTTCTGAATCTGTGTCGCCGCTCGTTGAAGGTAAGCGGGGCTGTATTTCCTTTGCCCTGGATGATTTAGATGCCCTTACATGGGGCTCTACATCATGTGGGGGGAGGCTATATGGCCATATTTGATTATCTATATCAGGGATGCGCAAACTTGCTGTGCCCCCCCCCCCCCCCCCCCCCCCCCCCCCTCCTGGGTCACGCCCCCCTTACCTCTAATGTGGCATCAAATGACGCTGTGGGGTCATGTGACGTCACGTGACCCACGGCGTCATTTGACATCACGTCTCCATGGCAATGGGCATCATTTGACGCTGTGTTGCCATGGAGACGCGTGGACTGAAGCCGGGTAAGTAAGTTTACAGAGTCTTTGGGCCGAATGAGCCACAGGGAGAGATGTGCAGTTGGCAAGGACCGACCTTAACCTTCAATATGCTGGGTCCCCTTCCATCATGAGTTGACAAGATTGTCCGGTTCATAGGAAGGAGAGAGAAGAGGTTAGTATTCAGGGTAGATACCAGAGCAGAGTGGACAGTGGAGCGAAGGTCTCGAGATTAGCGAGGAGAACGGAATGAGTGGTGGTGAATGATAGGAGGCGATAGAGTAATCAGAAAGGGAACAGTTTTTAGTAAAAACTAGGTCTAAATAGTGACCATCTTTGTGGGTGCTTGAATTGGTCCTTTGGCAGAGGCCATTGGAGGAGGTTAAAGAGAGAAGGCAAGATGCCCAGGAGACTGAGGGATCATCAATATGACAGATGCAGTCCCCGAGTAAAAGCGTTGGTGAGTCAGAGGAGAGAAAGGGGGAGGTAGACGGTTTATAGATGACTTTCACATGCAAAGGTAGAGGGAAGGAGAGAGGAAGAGATGTGGGGAAGGTGGAGAGAATTATTTATCAAATGTTTTACCAGGAAATAATACATTGAGTTACCTCTTGTTTTCAAGTATGTCCTGTGCACAGTTACAGTATTTACATTTACTGTATCGTGACCGCGTGGTTGCACGGTGCATGTACAGTATCTGGATGAGTGCGTGGTTGCACGGTGCATGTACAGTATCTGGGTGAGTGTGTGGTGCAAGGTGCAGGATTTACAGTATCTGGGCCTGCAGTGCGTGGTTGCACGGGCATGTACAGTATCTGGGATGCGTGGTTTGTGTTGTCAAGGTGCATGACGTTACTCGGGGAGTGCGTGGTTGTGGTAATGTGAATGTACCAGTATGGGTGAGTGTTGTGGTGCACGTGTGCATGTACAAGTATCTGGGTGAAGTGCGTGGTTGTAAGTGCATGCTACAGTATTCGTGGTTCGCAGTGTGGTTGAACGGTGCAGCAGATCTGGGTGAGGCGTGGTCCCCGGTAACGTGCATGTGACAGTATCGGGGGACCGTGCTGGTTGTATATGTGCATTACAGTATTGGCGTGAGTGTTGGTGCACGGTGCATGTACAGTATCTGGGTGAGTGCGTGGTTCCATGGTGCAATGTTACAGTACTGGGTGAGTGCGTGGTTGTAATGTGCATGTACAGTATCTGGGGTGATGTGGGGTTACACTGATGAATGTACAGAATCGGGGTGAGTGTGGCTGCAGGTTGCATGTACAGTATCTGGTGAGTGCTTGTGGCACGGTGCTGTACAGTATCTGGGTGAGGTGGGCGTGGTTACACGGTGCATGTACAGTATATGGGTGAGTGCGTGTTTGAATGGCATGTACAGTACTGGCGTGAGTGCGTGGTGAGGTGCATGTACAGTATCTGGGTGTAAGCTGGTGTGCAAGGTAGCATGTAGGCAGTATCTGGGTGAGTGGTGTGGTTGTAATGTGCATGTACAGTATATGGGTGAGTGTGTGGTTGACACGGTGCATGTACAGATCTGGGAGGTGGTACCACGGTGCATGTACAGATCTGGGTGAGTTTGCGTGGTTGCACGTGCATGTACAGTGATCTGGGTGAGTGCTGGTTCACGGTGCATGTACAGTATCTGGGTGAGTGCGTGGTTGTAACGTTGCATGTACAGTATCTGGTGTGAGCGTGGTTGCACGGTGCAGTACCAGTATCTGGGTGAGTGCGTGGTTGTAAGGTGCATGTACAGATCTGTGTGATGGTGCGTGGTGTGCAAGGTTGCATGTACAGTGCTGGGTGAGTGTGTAGTTGTAAGGTTGAAAGGTGTACAGTATCTGGGTGAGTGTGGTTGTAATGTGCATGTACAGTATCTGGGTGAGTGCGTGGTTGTAATGTGCATGTACAGTATCTGGGTGAGTGTGTGGTTGCAAGGTGCATGTACAGTATCTGGGTGAGTGGTTGCACGGTGCATGTACAGTATCTGGTTGACCGCGTGGTTGTAAGGTGCATGTACATATACTGGTGACGCTGGTTGTAAGGTGCATGTACAGTATTGGGTGAGTGCGTGGTTTGAGGTGCATGTACGTATCTGTGATGGTTGACAGTCGGTTGGTTGACACTGTAGGTGCATGGCAGTATCTGGGTATGCTGGGTTGTAAGGTCAGTTACGTATCTGGGTGAGTGCGTAGTTGTAAGGTGCATGTACAGTATCTGGGTGAGTGCGTGGTTGCACGGTGCATGTACAGTATCTGGTTGACCGCGTGGGTGCAAGGTGCATGTACAGTATCTGGGTGAGTGCGTGGTTGTAATGTGCATGTACAGGTGATGCTGGTGAGTGGAAGTGGCAGGATTGTGTTGTAAGGGCATGTACAGTATCTGGGTGAGTGCGTGGTTGTAATGTGCATGTACAGTATTGGGTGACCGCGTGTGCATCGGTGCATGTACAGTATGGGTGAGTGCTAGTTGTAAGGTGATGTTACAGTATCTGGGTGAGTGGTGGTTGCAGGGATGTAAGGATTGGATGAGTGCGTGGTTGCCAGGTGCATGTACAGCATTCTGGGTGAGTGTGTGGTTTGCCACGTGCATGTACAGTATTGGGTGAGTTGGTGCGTGTGTAATGTGCAATTGTACGTGATTGGGTGGACGTGCCTTGGTTGTAATGTGAAGTACCAGTATCTGGGTGTTAGTGCGTGTTGCACGGTGCATGTACAAATTCTGGGTGAGGTGCGGGGTTGCACGCGGTGCTATGTACAGTATACTGGGTGAGTTGTGTTGGTTGCACGTGCTTGCATGTACAGTATCTGGGTGAGTGCTTGGTTGCAAGTTGCATGTACAGTACTCTGGGTGAGTGCGTGGTTGCACGGTGCATGTACCGTATCTGGGTGAGTGCTTGGTTGCAAGGTGCATGTACAGTATCTGGGTGAGTGTCGGGATGACCCACGGTTGCATGTACTCGTATCTGGGTGAGTGTGGTTGCACGGGTGCGAGCGGGTGTAGTCTGTACCTGGGTGAGTGCGTGGTTGCACGGTTGCAGTACAGATCTGGGTGGAGTGGTGCGTTGCAGACGGTTGTGCATGTAACAGTATCTGGGTGAGTGTGTGGTGAGTGTGCATGACAGTATCTGGGGAGGTGCGTGGCGTGCCCTGGTGCATGTTACAGTATCTGGTGATGAGTGGTTGGTTGCAGGTGCATGTACAGTATCGGGTGAGTGCGTGTGCAACGTTGCCTAGTACAGTATCTGGGTGAGTGGCGTGGTTGCAGGTGTGCAGTACGTCTGGGTGGAAGGCGAGGTTGGCTGTGCATGTACAGTTCTGGGTGAGTGCGTGGTTGTAATGCATGTACAATATCTGGGTTGAGTGCGTGGTTGACGGTTGCATTGTACAGTATCGGGTGAGTGCGTGGTTGCACGGTGCAGTAGTATCTGGGTGAGTGGGGTTGCACGGTGCATGTACAGTACTGGGTGAGTGTGTGGTTGCAACGGTGCATGTACAGTTCTGGGTGAGTGGTGGTTGCCACGGTATGCGATGTAGCAGTATGGGGTGAGTGGGGTTGCACGGTGCAGTACAGTATCTGGGTGAGTGCGTGGGCACGGTGCGTACATATATGGGTGAGTGTGGTGCACGGGGCCATGTACAGTTCTGGGTGAGTGCGTGGTTGCAATGTGACATGAGTATCTGGGTGAGTGCGTGGTTTAAGTGCATGTACAGTATCTGGGTGAGTGCGTGGTTGTAATGTGCATGTACAGTATCTGGGTGAGTGTGTGGTTGCACGGTGCATGTACAGTATCTGGTGAGTGCGTGGGCCAGTGCCTGTATCATGGTGGGTGATGGCGTGGTGGCACGGTGCAGTACAGTATCTGGGTGAGTGCGTGGATTGCACGGTGCTGTACAGTATCTGGGTGAGGCGGGTTGCATGGTGCAATGTTACAGTATCTGGGTGAGTGCGTGGTTGCAAGCGTGCATGTACAGGTGTATATGGTGGTGGTGGTGCGGGTGACAGATGGAGTGAGGTGACGGTGTGCATGTACAGTACTGGGTGAGTCGGTGGTTGCAACGGTGCATGTACAGTATCTGGGTGAGTGCGTGGTTACACGGTGCTGATGTACGAGTATGGGTGAGTGTGATGGTTGCACGGTGCATCTACAGTATCGTGGGTGAGTGCGTGGTTGCACGGTGCTTACAGATCGGTTGAGTGCGTGGTTGCACGGTGCTGTCAAGTATCTGGTGATGTGCGTGGTGCAACGGTGCATGACCGAGTAGGCTGGGTGAGTGCGTGGTTGCACGGTGCATGTACAGTAATCGGGTGAGGTGCGTGGTGCACGGTGCCATGTACAGTATCTGGGTGAGTGCGTGGTGCACGGTGCATGTACAGTATCTGGCTGCAGGAGTGCGTGGTTACACGGGTGCAGCAGTATATGGGTGAGTGTTCTGGGGTCCACGGTGCAGTACAGTATCTGGGTGAGTGCGTGGTTGCACGTGCATGTACAGTATCTGGGTGAGTGCGTGGTTGACCGGTGGCATGTACAGATATGGGGTGAGTGCGTGGTTGCACGGTTGCATGTACAGTATTGGGTGAGTGCGTGGTTACACGGTTGCATGTACGTATTGGGTGAGTGTGTGGTTGCACGGCTGCATCTACCAGTATCTGAGTGAGTGCGTGGTTGCCACGGGCATGTACAGTATCTGGTGGTGCGTGGTTGCACGGTGCATGTACAGTATCTGGGTGATGTGCGAGTGGTTGCACGGTGCATGTTACAGTATCTGGGTGAAGTGCTTGGTTGCAAGGTGCATGTACAGTATCTGGGGTGAGTGCGTGGTTGCACGGCGCATGTACAGGATATCTGGGGGGTGAGCGCGTGGTTGCACGGTGCATGTACAGTATCTGGGGGAGTGTGTGGTGCAAGTTGCATGTACAGTATCTGGGTGAGTGCGTGGTTTGCGGGTGAATGTTACATGTATTATGTGGTGAGTGTGTTGCACGGTGCATGTACTAGATCGGGTTGAGTGCGTGGTTGCACGGTGCATGTACAGTATCGGAGGTGAGTGCTTGCGTATGCAAGTTGCATGTACAGTATCTGGGTGAGTGCTTGGTTGCACGTTGCAGGACACGTATTGGTGTGCGGTGGTTGCACGGTGCATGTACAGTATCTGGGGGGTGTGGGGGTGTTGGTTGCAAGTTGCATGTACAGTATCTGGTGTGAGTGCGTGGTGCACGGCTGCATGTACAGTATCTGGGTGAGTGTGTGGTTGCACGGTGCCTGTACAGTATCTGGGTGAGTGCTTGGTGTGCAAGTGCATGTACAGTATCTGGCGTGTGTGTTTTTGTGTACGCGACCTTATCTGTTTGTCGGGTGGGATGCGTAACAACCGTGCTGCTCGCAGCCAAAAAACGTGCTAGTCCCTGAATACCTGCACAGATTGTGAGAGAGCCTTTGCTAGCAGCACACATCTTCATACACAGAAAACTGTACAGAGCGTGCATAGTATCTGTATCTGTGTGTTGGTTGTGTGCATGCATGGTTGAATAAAGGATGTGTCTGTGTGGTTGCACGGTGCATGTACAGGATCAGGGAATGTGGTTGAGGGTGTGTATCTGTATACAGTATCTGGGTGGAGAGCATGTTTGCACATGCTACAGTATCTGGTATGTGTTGTGTTTTTGTACGTTGCTATTATTTGTTTTGTCAGGTGGGATGCGTGACACGTCAGCTCTGGGACTGTGCTTCATCACAGCCAAACATGTGCCAACCACCCTGATATACTGCACAGAGTGTGAGAGAGCCTTTATTGCAGCAACACCTTAATACCCACCAGAAGCTGCACTCCCGTGGAAAGCCGTATGCGTGTACTGAATCCTTACTGAGCATACACAGTAGAGAAGCACCAGAAAATCTCCCTGAAGAGAAACCATATGCATATCCCGTATGCGAGAAAAGCTTTAGTTTCATCTCAGACTTTTCTAAGCACTGTAGATCGCACACAGGAGAGAAGCCGTATACATGCAAAGAATAAAAACTCTTACCAAGTCAGAGAACCCACATACCATAGAAAACCGGACGTGGAAAAGCTTGCATTTCAGATTTTAGAAACGGGAGAAAAATATATTCATATACTGAACTTGATCTAGCGGCTCACATTTCTCTAACGCAAGAGAAACCGCGAGGAGAGGAGCTTCTGCATGCAAGGAGAGAGCTGCGCCATGCAAGGGAGGAGCTGTCCGCATGCAAAGGAGAGAGCTGTCCGCATGCAAAGGGAGAGAGGAGCTGTCCGCATGCAAAGGAGAGGAGCTGTCCGCATGCAAAGAGAGAGCTGTCCGCATGCAAAGGAGAGGGGAAACGCTCTCTATACATAGAACGTTCTATTAAACCTCAATAATCCACGCAAGAGATGTCATCTCATGCATTGTGTGAATGTGGGAAAAGGCTTACCTGAACTTCAGTCTTCTTCAAACAATGAAACCCGAATGTGGAATGAGACGGTGCTCGCAGGTCTCTAGTGTTCGTGAACCTCATACAGCAGCCAAAATACTTAGAAGTTAAATATTCCTATTTAAGTGAAAATAAGATATTGAAATGTGGATTATTAGAATGCTTGCTTTATACAATCAAAGTTTAGGTGCTCCATGGCATCTTGTCAAGAAATATATTATATATTATATATATATAATATATATATATATATATATATATATATATAATATATATATATATACGCCCAATAAAGAATACAGTATCACTTGTGAGCACATTCACATGTCTTAGACCGGTCTGCACCCCGTACCCTTCAAACATTACACTAGCGACAGTGCTCCCACTGCAGCAAGGGATTCTGGGAAATGACATGCAAATGAGCACACAATGTGTCACCTTTTGCCTGGAATATCCATACACATGGAGCCCATTTAAGCAAATATATATAATAAACAGGAGCAAATCATCTTTGATGCAGGTTTTAAGAAAAAATAATATATATATATATATATATATATATATATTTGTAACTTTCATCATGCCAAGGGAAGGTTGATTGTACTTTCAATACATTGGTTTAATTCGGGATAGGCACGTTCGCAGTGTACAAAGGTACAAACTTTGCAAATTTGTTTGAGTCGAGTCCTGAATTGAGCAGTTTGAAAATTCCAACTACTATTGGAACTCCGAATCGAGCTTCGGAACAAAACCCAAGAACAGCTCATCTTCCCATTTTTCGTGCTCAACCAATTTTTTTTTCCTTCTATAAAAAGGAAGAGAGATTTATATCCCACACCCCCACAAATTTTAGCAAAAAGTTTCAACTATACAAAACTGAAATCAATCAAGCATCGGCAAAACCAAAACGTAGGCTTTTTTTTTTAAGAATCAAAATTTAAAAAAAAAACAGTCATTAGTGCCCATCCTTTGTTTTAATAGTGATTATGTCAGAACACTATCAGGACCCATCTTTGTTATACAAATATAGTCTCTCTGTTGTGTTCTACGTCCGGGTCATTTAGGGGAAGATAAGGCCCATTAAGTAAAATCATTAAAAGTAACATTTCAAATTACTTCAACAATCTTGAAAATCCGCCTCTAGAGTTGGCCATCAACCATAATTTGACCTACGACGTCTTCGTAGCCTGTGAACAAAATATTGAAATCATCCTTACAAACCAACAGAGGCGCTGGGCTGCTGACTTACAGTACTGTACATGAAATGAGAGAATAACTGGAGTTTGACCATGCAGGTTTACTAGATAGAGGAGGCAGCAGTGGGACACAATAAGGATGGATTTCTGCATGTTGGTCTATGTAACATCCTGGATCATGGCTTTAATGCATTAAATAAACTATGGGGGAGATTCGCCGAGTTTCTCGCCATGATCCTGCATTTCCAGCCAGTCAAGTTAATGCAGGATCGCGATACGATACTATCAAGCTGGGTGAATCCCGCTCTATGACTTCAAGAGAATCCACGAACATTAAGCCTATAATGATCAAATCTGTAAGCCTCCAGGATAAAATAAATGGTCATGATGCTGGAATCAAGCAAAGATTCAAGACTTTAGTGTAGGACAGGGCTCTTGAATTTGTGACCCTTGGAAAGTTCCTGAGTGGTCCATGCATCCTATGCTCCTCCTAATTTCAAGACCGTTGCAGAAGCAACTAAACAAATGTTTATTTCTCCGAAACCCACTTTTTTAGCTAAGATGAAGAAAATGTATTATGCAAATGTTATTCTTTAATATGTATATTTATTTAACATGACACTTAAGAATTTAACGGCCCTCCTAGTTATACATTTTTTCTTACATGGCGTCTTTTTGGAAAACTAGTTCAGCTGAGAAACATCCGGGAAGGGCGTCTACAGTGCATGATTCCAGCTATCTGGGATCACAGCCATTAACACACTTACTGTACCATTCGCTTCTCTCAAACCAACGTGCACCAGGCCAAGGTAGGCTTAGAAGGCTGAATTTAAACAAATCTTCAGACAAGCAGTGATTACAGCACCTTAATGATTATAGCACTATTCACAAATGAAAGTCCTGACCAGGTGAATTCAGAAACCAGAACTTCAATTCAATATAAAGTACAGCTGTACTGGGTAAGCACTGTGCTGGGTTTGAGACTATGCTGGAGGGAAAAAAATAATAATAAAAAATTATATATATATAAAAATACATTTTATATATATATATATATATATATTATATCATGTAGAGTTGATCAGTCCCCAATGTGTCGAATGTCCCCGCCGAGCTTCAATAATCAAAAAAAAAAAATAATAGATGATCCGTTCTGTGGCTAACGAAATGCTTTATTTGTGCGAGCTTTTGGATACACTGATCCTTCTTCCGTCCGGCATGTTACAATAATGAAGACAAAAGGTAAACTTAAAACAGTGTCTCTTGGAATGTTATCTGTGGCTTGTCCTCCCCCGGTGGGAGTGTTTTTAGGCTAGAGGTGTTAATGTTACTGAAAGCAAGTGAAGAAAGATAGTGGTATGTGTATCAGTTGTGAATAAAAATGAATGGAGAGCCCCACAGTATATACAGTGCTTTACCAAGTGTGTGTGGAGTGGGACTGGATATAATGGTGTGGGTGGGTGTGGAAATGTGAGAGTTAGTAGCACAACTAAAAGTGTGTGTGGTGTCTACTTAGTGGTCCCTATTGGTGATATAGGAGTGAAAGAACAGGAGTATTAGTATGTGTGAGAGACAGCTGTGTGTGATACATATAGCACAGTATGTACAGACATGGCCTTTAGCGCTTATGGGACGAGAGTTCACTACTGTCATAATGACTCATAAAATTTCGATCTCTGTTTAGGAGCCACTGCTAATTGTAATATGCCAACTGTTCGCCGCGATCACTAAAGTCGGTGGCCTAAACAGAGATCGAAATTTTATGAGTCATTACTGACAGTAGTGAACTCTCGTCCCATAAGCGCTAAAGGCCATGTCTGTACATACTGTGCTATATGTATGCACACACAGCTGTCTCTCACACATACTAATACTCCTTGTTTTTCCATCCCTATACACCAATAGGGACCACTAAGTATCCACACACACTTTTAGTTGTGCTACTAACTCTCACATTTCCACACCCACCCACACCATTTATATCCAGTCCCACTCCACACACACCTTGTGTAAAGCACTGTATATACTGTGGGCTCTCCATTCATTTTTATTCACACTGATACACATACACACTCTTTCTTCACTTGCTTTCAGTAACCATTTAACACCTCTAGCCATAAAACACATCCACACGGGGGAAGGAACAGCACAGATAACATTCCAAGAGACACTGTTTTTAAGTAATCCTTTTGCTTCATTCATTGTAACATCGCCGGAAGAAGAGATCAGTGTATCTCGAAAGCTCGCACAAATAAAAGCATTTCGTTAGCCACAGAACAGTATCATCTATTTATTTTTTTGATTATATATATATATATATATATATATATATATATATATATATATAATAGCATGTTCTTGTATAGCGCTGCTATTTTTTTACGTAGCACTTTACAGAGACATTTTGCAGACACAGGTCCCTCCCCCGTGGAGCTTACAATCTATGTTTTTGGTGCCTGAGGCACAGGGAGATAAAGTGACTTGCCCAAGGCCACTCCTTCTATATAATGTAGTGGGAACAATTACAAAAGGGTAATATTTGGGTAAAAATGTAGTTTCTCCTTCTCAGAAACGGTTCTCTCTTTGGCGTCTCCCCGTGGGTGTGTCTGGTTGGTCGTGGTGTACTGTAAGTACCTTTAGGTTGCCTGCTCTGGGTGCGAGTGTTTAAGGATCCAGGTACATGTGTATCTAATCACTGACTCTAGCTCCCCGCCCACCCCCCCCCCGGTTGGGTCCATCACAATACTAACCCAACAAAAATATACTCACCAGCACTTTTATCCCCTGTATCTAATTTTCCAACTCTATCTGTCCATGAAATGTCTGTGAATTGGCTGTATAACCTCTGTTCTTTTAGTGTAACCATGTATTGTTATCACTCTGTGCCCAGGACATACTTGAAAACGAGAGGTAACTCAATGTATTACTTCCCGGTAAGAATAGATGATCCAAGGCACTGCGGATTTTCCAAAAGATTTATTGTGTCAGAACAGCACAACGTTTCAACCTTCTAAGAGGTCTTTTTTTAAGTGATTGGCCAGTCACTTGAAAAAGACCTCTTAGAAGGTTGAAACTTTGTGCTGCTCTGACACAATACATCTTTTGGGAAACCCGCAGTGCCTTGGATCATCTATTCTTACTCAAGAATAGGATTTTTTTAAAACCGGTTTCCCTGAACCAGGAGAACCGGTGATCGCAAGTATCTTTACTTTAATTTTGGTGTGCAGCATTACAACCTATTGTTCGGTATTACTTCCTGGTAAAACATTTTTTTATAAATAAATATAAAGCATATATTTGTATGTGACCATGGAACGTATTGTGCTGCTGACTGAAGTTATTCCTCAATGTCCTTTTAATGCTTTAATATAGAGCTAATTGCTGCCATTTTTTTTAAAGTATAAAAATGTCTGATATTTACACTTAAGAATAATAGTTTTGTTGTATAATATTTAGAGTTTTAGTCCAACTCAACATGTGACTATTTTACTAACTGTATCCTTAATTTTTTCATCCTGATTAGTTACTTTGTTGTAATAGCCTTATGATATACTTACATATCACTGTTATGGTGGGGGGCTGAGAGTGGAGAATAGACCCCTATGTAGTGTGGCCACTGCTTCCCCCTCCACTGGTGGATTACCTTGGTGGGGGATCTTATAGTGGAGAATAGACCCTATGTAGTGTGGCCACTGCTTGTTCCTTCCCCAGAGCTTCAGCATTTAGCTTTTTTTGTTGGCTGCGGACAGGTGTGTAATCGCTACAACTTTGGAATCACTGAAGTATGGACATAATACTCAGCCTCTGATTTTAGTGAGGGTAGGCTCAGCAAATGGAGTGCGGAGTCAGGTGTTAGGAGTAGCACCTTGTTCCATCTCTCACTACCTTGTGTCCTTTTTATTTTCATTTCTAACTCTCTACGTGTGCCTGGCTGTCCCTCTATGCCTCTTTTCTCATCTCAATGTGTCCATTTTGTCCCCAACATCCTTCCTTTCTGGGTTTCCTTGCCCTCTAATGTTGTGTTTTTCCTCCTGAAATCCCTTATTTCATGGTGTTCTCCACAGTCTTCTTCTGTGAGCTTCCGAATGGAATAGAGAGGTGCTTGTGACAGGGTGAATGAACGTCACCAGCCATATGCCTGGAAAACCTATGTTTAGGCTTGCAGTGCAGCAGTGACGAGGTTAAGTTGAGAAGGGCTGCTTAGTTAGTCTGACCCCAGCTGCATAATCAAGGCGTTAAAACCCCAGGCTGTACACACATGCAAAAGAGCTGGTGAGGAGACAGGACTGAAAATGCTGAAGAGATGACTGCTGTAAGGTCTGTGTTGCAAAGTACATGTGTGATGAACTGTCTGTCTCCTGCATACAAAAGAGAAGCTGCCTTATTTTTGTTTTGTCTGCTAAAGAGAAGCTATTTTGTTCTGTCTGCTAAAAAGAAGCTATTTTGTTTTGTCTGCTGAAGAAGAAGCTATTTTCTTTTGTTTACTGATGAGAAGTTATTTGTTTTTGGTGTGCTGTATGTTTTAGGGCTCAAATAAATAAGCCTTATCCAAAGAACCCACCTGTGTGGTTGCATGTACCCTGCAACATATGGTGTCAATAAGTGCCGGGATTTTGAAAGGCCCCTGCAGTTAAAGGGCCACACACACACAAGAATGAGAAAAATGGAAGAATTAGCAGACCAGACAGCAGGGACAGTTAATGCAGGAGCTGGCCCGGCTACAAGCAGAGAGAGATGAAAGACTATTGCAGCAGCAAACCCAGCTCCTAACCCAGCAGCAGGCAGCACAGGAGGAGCGGATGGCCAAGCTGCTGACCCAATTCCAGGGGTCTGCCAGTCCAGAACTTGCAAACAAACCCCCGGTACTCCTGAGGAAAATGGCTCCGAACGAAGATTCAGAGGCTTTTTTACTGACATTTGAAAGGGTTGCCAAAGCTCAGGGCTGGGCTGTAGATCGCTGGGCAACTGCGTTGGCCCCGCTCCTCATAGGAGAAGCCCAGGCCTCATATCAGGGCCTCCCTGCAGATCAGGCAATGGACTACCAACAAGTAAAAGCCTCCATACTGGATCGCTTAGGTCTGACCCCAGAGACCTACCGGCAGCAGTTCCGGAACATGAAGTACACCGCTAAGATGAGGCCCCGGGTCCTCTCTCAGCGGTTATTGGACTTGTGTACGCGCTGGATACAACCCGAGGAGTGCACTAAGGTGGCAATTCTTGAGCAGGTGGTTTTGGAACAATTCCTACAGATAATACCCCCTTCCGCACGCTCATGGGTAAAACGCCACGCTGCTGAAACCCTAGCTTTGGCGGTCCGACTCGTGGAGAACTTCCTTGGGGCTGAGGAGCAGGCGAGTGTCCTGGACCTGACGGATCCGACTCCACCGGCACTTGCGGACGCCCAAAGACGGACGTCGGATCAACGGGGAACCTACGACCCGTCCACCCGCAACCGCCAAGTCCAACGGAAGGAGCAGTCGTTCCAGCAAAGGCGGAGTCCAAATGCTGGTCCCCGCCGAGACCCTCATCTACTTCCTGATGTCGGCTCATTGCAAAATGAGAGGAGGTCCGAGGACCTCGCCCACAGGACCCACCAGATGCCTGGTCTCCAGTGTCCGGCCCAGCAGAGCGCTATCCACGGCCCCCTCCTACGAGGGAACCCTCCCCATGTTCCGCCTGTGGTGAACAAGGCCACCGGCATGTGGACTGTCCACAGATGGATTGTTCATTCGGCAGGACCGTCGCCTCGGCCTTCACTGGAGATAACCACAAGCCCTGGCTACTTCCAGCCCAGGTTGGGGGAAAAACTGTCCAGGCCCTTGTAGATTT
>WSYH01008185.1:11162-30099 GCA_036426205.1 Ascaphus truei
GTAGATGGCAGTGCTTAGCACAATGGTTGGTAGGAGTGACTGTGGGATAGTAGATGGCAGTGCTTGGCCACAATGGGTGGTAGGAGTGACTGTGGGTGTGGGATAGTAGATGGCAGTGCTTGGCCACAATGGTTGGTAGGAGTGACTGTGGGTGTGGGACAATAGCTATGAGTGCAGGCTATTGGGACGCTTCATTGAAGAGTTGAGTTTTAAGGTTTAACTTAAAGGTGGGGAGAGAAAGTGCTTGGAATATACTAAGTGTGAGGGAGTTCCATGGGTAAGGGCAGTGAGCGAAAAATGTTTAAAACGAGAGAGAGAGCAGTAGAGGTGAATGGGATGGAAAGGAGACAGTTATGGGTAGAACGCAGGAGACAAGCATGGGTGTAACAAGGGATTCAATCTGATATGTAGGGAGGAGCAATTGAGTGGAGAGCCTTGAAGGTAAGGAGGAGTACATTGTAGGTGAAACTTGGTGGAAGCCAGGAGAGGGATATAAATAAGGAGCAGATGAGTAGAGACTATTTTGGGTGAAAGTGAAATTATTCTAGCAGCAGCATTTTGGATAGATTGCAAAGGAGAAAGTTGTGAGGCCTGTTAGCAGTAAGTTACAATAATCGGGAGACAATAAGGGCATGCATTAGAGTTTTAGCAGTAGATTAAGAGAGGAAAGGGCGGATCTTGGCAATATTACAGAGGAAGAAGCGATACATTTTATCCAATGCCGTGAATGTGAATGGAGAAGGAAAGTGAAGAGTCAAATGTCACTCGCAGGCAGCGTGCTTTGGCAAGAGTATTGATGGTAGTACCGTTTACCATGCTGGAAAAAGGGGGTATTGGGCTAGGTTTTGTGGGTAATAGTTGGGGCTCAGTTTTAGACAGATAGTAAGTTTAAGGCACTAGAGCGCCATTCATGCGTATATAGCCAGGAGGCAATCAGAGACTTGGGACTGGATTGCAGGTGTGAGGTGAGGGGTGGATAGATATATGGTGTATCATCTGCATAGAGATGATACCTAAGGCCAAGAGAGTTGATGAGGTCGCCAAGTGATAATGTGGAGAGAGAAAAGGAGAGGTCCCAGAACAAAGCCCTGAGGTCCACCAACAGACAGATCAACAGGAGACGGAGACATGTTAGCAACAGATAACATGAAAAGAAAGGGGAAATTAGGTCTAGCTACTTGGGATGCCCTCCAAGATAATAGAAAATTACAGAGTGGGTGCTACGACAAATGATCCGGTCAAGGAATAACATTCATGAGCAAAAGGGAGTCAAGCACACCAAAAATAGGAAGAAAAATAAAAAGATAGCTAAAAAAGGTAACTTAATGACTATAGAAAGTCAAGGTTGCCAACATACACCTTCATAAGGGATCAGGAATATCCCACCAACCAGTCGCATTTGTGTTATACCCATTCACCAGCTGTTCCATCAGCTTAAGCGACAGAGCTCTCTTGTATATCTAAGGGGATCCGTTCATCGTTTGCTGAGACACTATACACAGAGTGCCTGACCTCACGGAATGACTTACTAGAAGGAGGGGCTCATTAGCGAGTATAGCTGCCATTACCCTGTCAGCTTAGCTAAATTCGAACTAGCCCTCCTTGCACTGTTACTCTGTATTTATGTACTTGCCCCTTTGTCACGGGAGGCCAATGCTTTTAACCCTAAAATACCTGGATCCTTTGATTGAACAAAGCGTGAGATAAAATAAATTGTGTTTTATTTACACGAGAAACACACAGCTTGATTTTCAAAATAACAAGAATAAACACTTACTGGAATGGGGCAAAACGAAATAAAATGTCCATGGAACGAAATCCACAGAAATCAAGTCTCTAGGCATCAATTCCCTTAAGGGGGGTTGCTGCACAAAAAGAGTGGTGTAACTGTTCTTGTCTAGGGGTGCCGCTTGCAGCCCGTTTCTCCGCCGAAAGGAATATTTTTGTTCTGTCCTTGCAGGATTTGTTCTCCAATCCTTAGTTCTAACGAACTTTTGAAGCAGGGTGCAAACCTTAGGTACGATGTTATGACCTTTGCACCGCACGGTGTAGCTCAGATGAATCTTGTTACATGATGGAACTCTTAGATGGAACTCACTCCTGACTGGCTGCACCGGACTTTTTAAAAACACCAAAAGCCTATCTGTATCACGTGCAGCCAATCTTTTGCGTGGGAACCAATCATCCCACCTTTAGCAGAGTTCTGCCAGTCTCTACAGAACCTGGCAGAGAGCTTCAGTATAGCAACTGAGCATGTGCGATAAATGCCATCTTTCCCCATTTGTCAATGAGCCCTCCTGCCGGCTCAGCGCCTGAAAGTCTGCCATTTGCCAGGATGCTTATTGAGATTATCTTCCTTCTTCTCTCTTTGCTAACAAAAGGTTTAATACGTCCATATCCTGGCTACCCCAATGGTTAACACCTTCATCTCCTGGCCTTTGAAGCTGGTAGGCGGAGTAGCTCCCTATGCAAATGGATTTTTATCTATACTAAATTACTTCCTTACAGTAATAAAAATATAATCTTTGGGGATTGTTAAAAACCATTTTCTTTTCCTCTTATTCAGAAAAACATTGTTACAATAACCCATACATTTAAAACATGATATGATCCTCGCTACCTTACCCCTGGTGGGAGGCACATTTTACAGGACTGTAGCGCTTAGTGGGCTGCAGAGCTGACACTCTATATTTTATTTTAACCCCTACAACTCTCTCCACCTTATACCTGGTGAGAGATGTACGGAACCCCTCACTGGGTTCTGGGATTTGGGCATACTCCGTGACCTGTAAGGTAACTCAGTTCCCTGCCTGGTCTTGCTGCCCTGGTTTGTGCTGAAGCAGGGGGATTTGACGGTGAGCTGCAAACTGCGTTCTAGGGAGGATTTTGTCCAGTGGTCTGTGTTCCTCATGTCCTCAAGAATCTGGGGAGATTCCTGAGTGCATGTTTTGGGGTACCCGCAACATTGGCCCCCTTCTACTCAAACACACCCTGACAAAATTTTACTGTAAAATCACCCCTGAGACTCACGCCTTGCACATCTCCGCTGGCCAGCACTCTTGGAACAGTAAAACCCCCCTCATATCTTTATTACACATTCAATTATATGCAACAATTGGGCTGCAGAGCTGACACTTTACATTTACCCACTATGATTCAGGGGACCCTGTTACATCAGACGACAGAGATATACATATGCCACGCTCAATAGCACTCCATTTTGACACATATACATATATATATTTTGTGGGGGCTCAGGGGTTCCCAAAAAGAGCTTGCTGGGGTTCTGTGTTTTGTTGACCCTATTACATGGCTTATACAGTTGATACATGGTATTAATCTCGCCCTCTTATCCCTGGGGGAGAGACACAGGCATTTTGAATACATTTGCAGTATTATTACCCTGGTTGGGTTGCAGAGCTGACACTCTACAATTCCCAATCTGGTTCAGGGGCACCCAGCCGGGCCAATTACCTTTATTAATGGCCTGGGTACTCCTTCACCGTCACACCCTTGTATTTTATTTTAGTCTATAAGACCATATTAAACCGTTTTTTATACACAATATTATACTGGTAATCACCATTTGTTTTTAGGGACGTTCTGTTATCTCACTATCTTTGTACCAATGCAAACTTGCACTGGTTAACCCTTAACCCTCCATTGACTTCCAGGTTTAAGCCACATGCAACCTGATTTTGGCACTTGATATATCTCATTCAAATATGTGCACCCGGTAAGTTTGCTGCCAAAGTCGCCCACAACGCATGGCAATGAATCAGGGAGACTCCTCGCAGTGCAATAGGTTACAGAGCACTTTGGGAGGTGCATTAGTTAAATTATTCTAATGCTTCGAAGGTCTTTGTATGTGTAAAATAATTCACATTTCCAGGGATGGTGCCGAGTGGGGAGGGGTTATATGGAATACCACATACTGTATTACACATTACCGGACCAACCTTACCTTGAAATGTGTTACTTTTTGACATAAACATGCCCATTCCCCACAGTGAGGTCATGTGATGGGGCCATAGTCAATGAATGAATGACCCAATGACATTACAAATGGGAGAGCTTGTAGCAGCTTTGTAAAAAGGTGCATGTAATTCGCTCCAACCAACACAACTAACCCCTTAGTGCCAGAGCGGCACACAATGCTATGCAGTCGGAAATAACCTCATACGCAATCCAATGGTGGCTGATCCACACAGACCGGTCAACTTGCATTCATTTTTCTGTGAGTACCACTGATTTGGAAACAGTCTCATAAATTTCACTGCAGATTACATAGTTACATAGTTGATGAGGATGAAAAAAGCCGTACGTCCATCAAGTTCAACCTATGCTAAATTTAGACGACAGATACTTTTTCCTATATCTGTACTTACAGTATATTGATCCAAAGGAAGGTAAACAAAAAAAAAACAGTGACATATCATCCAATTATATCTCATAAGGGGACAAATTAATTCCTTCCTGACTCCAAGAATTGGCAATCAGATTAATCCCTGGATCAACATTCTTCCCATGTTTACTTATTTGGTATATCCCTGTATACCTTCCGTTTGTAAAAAGATGTCCAACCTTTTTTTGAACAAAACTATTGTATCTACCATCACAGTCTCCATGGGTAATGAATTACTAATGATGACCCTGTGTCATTTGGACTGCCCTCGGGATGAAGTTCTTTTGAAAACTCTTTATACTGTCCCTGAAAATATTTCTATATACAGTAGTTATCATATCCCCTCTTAGACGCCTCTTTTCTAATGTAAATAAATCTAATTTAGCTAGCCTCTCCTCATATGTTAGATTGTCCATCCCCTTTATTAATTTGGTGGCTCTGCTCTGCACTCTCTCTAGTTCCATAATGTCTTTTCTAAGGAGTGGTGCCCAAAATTGTACTCCATATTCAAGGCGTGGTCTTACAATTATTAAGAAAGGGGCGTAATTATGTTTACTTCCCTTCCATCCATTGCCCATTTAATGCAAGATAAGATCATGTTTGCCTTTGCAGCTACTGCATGACTTTGGGCACTATTGCTAAACCTGCTGTCTACAAGCACTCCTTAATGCTTTTCTAGCAAGGATTCCCCTAATTTATTCCCATTTAATTTGTAAGTTGCCTGTTCTTGTTTCCAAATGCATAACCTTACATTTATCTGTATTAAACCTCACCTGCCATTTGCCTGCCCAAGTTTCCAGTCTCTCCAAGTCCTTTTGGAGAGAAAGTACAACCTTACACAGTTTAGTGTCATCAGCAAAGATAGAGACTTTGCTCTCGATGACAACCTCAAGGTTATTAATAAACAAGTTAAAAAAGCAGGGGTCCCAGTACCGATCCCTGAGGTACTCCACTCACAACTTTAGCCCAATCTGAAAAAGTTCCTTTTATGACAACCCTCTGTTTTCTATCCTTCAACCTGTTTTCAATCCAGGTACATACATTATTAGAGAGTCCAATTTGCTTTATTTTGTACACTAACCTCTTGTGTGGAACTGTATCAAAAGCCTTTGCAAAATCTAAGTAGACCACATCAACTGCATTACCCTGGTCTAAATTCCTACTTACCTCCTCAAGGAAACAAATAAGGTTAGTTTGGCATGATCCATCCTTCATAAATCCATGCTGACTATTACTAATAATTTTGTTTTCCATTAGGTAATCCTGAATATTATCCCATATTAAACCTTTAAGTAGCTTCCCCACTATTGAAGTTAGTTACAGTGTTACAGTTCGGAGGGTGGGTGTTGAACCACCCCGAGTTTGATTCAGCTAATAGTGGGTTGTTTGCATCTGTTGGACATCGGAACCGATCTATTTAATAGCAATCCAGGATGGACTTGAAAGGGTCCTGGCGGGTTTGGTGTTGCGGATCTAGTGCAAGTGGGGTTAAATAGCCCCATAGCGGGTGGCAGTTGGGGGAATAAGTGTAGTTAACCTTGCCAGACGTGCCTCCATGGTCGATAAAGCCCGGTGGGTGGTTGGGAGTGGGCAGGGCTCATTTAAACGTGAGTTCTTGGTGCCAATTCTCACCAAACGGCCGGACCGGGTGGTGCCCGGCTTGGTGGGGGGGGGGGGGGGGGTTACAGGCCATGGGTTCGAGTATAGTGGGCCTTTACTCAATTAGCGAGCACTCTGGCAGGAGGTTGGCACTTATCGGACTAATTGATGTTTTGATCAGCCGCAGAAGTATACCTCCAGACCTTGTTTGTGGTTATTTAATTGGTTACGTTATCTTGGGGTTTTGGTCACCGAGAGTAGTGGGGGGGAGGGGGAGGCTTCCTCGCAGTCTCCAAGCTCATGCCATATACAGTAATTTAATCAGCACTGACAGCCCATCCGAGAGGACAACCAGCATAAAAAGAGGAACACACAGGATTCTGTGACCGCCCTTCTTATACAATGAAAAAGAAGGAACTGCAGCATTCTTTGTTGTTTCATTGTTATCATTGTGGTTTATCACATAAAATATGCAATCTAGCAGATTACGTCAGATGTTTTTCACTCATTTTTGCAGAACCATAATGCAAGCCCTAATTGATATCGGCTAACTGTTTGTGTGCTGGTTTAGTACAGGCATACCCCGGTTTAAGGACACTCACTTTAAGTACACTCGCGAGTAAGGACATCTCGCCCAATAGGCAAACGGCAGCTCACGCATGCGCCTGTCAGCACGTCCCGAACAGCAAAACCGCCTCCCTACCTGTACCGAAGCTGTGCGCAAGCGGGGAGACTATAGAGCCTGTTACACATGCGTTATTTACATCAGTTCGGCACGTATAGGACGATTGCATTACAGTAGATGCATCGATAAGTGGGAAAAAGGTAGTGCTTCACGTTAAGTACATTTTCATTTTACATACATGTTCCGGTCCCAATGCGTACGTTAAAGCGGGGTATGCCTGTGTTACATACATGCTCCGGTCCCAATGCGTACGCTAAAGTGGGGTATGCCTGTAATTTATATGTTAGTCTTAGTCTATGTGTATGTATCTATTGCTGTTGCTAAACTAAGTTGATTATACTGATCTTCTTTAGTATTATTTATTTTTAGTATATGTTTCCTATTACAATGTGTTAGGGCAGCGGTGCGCAAACTAGGGGGCGCCCCCCAGGGGGGCGTGGGATTTTCTAAGGGGGACGTGGCAGTTGCAGAGCCCCCGCGCTTTTCCCCCAGGCATGTAAATTAAATGCCGGGGGGAGGCGCGAGGCCTCTGCAACTTCACTTACCTGCTCTCAGCCGTCTCTTCCCTGACGTGTCGCCGCGGGGTCAAATGGCAATGCGTCACATGCCGTCGTGACGTCATATGATGCGTGGAGCCCGAGAGCAGGTAAGGAGGGGGGGGGGGGGGGGGGGGGCGTAGGCAAGGTGGAGCAGAGACAGGGGGGGCTTGAACTTAAAAGTTTGCGCACCCCTGGGTTAAAGGATCAGTCCTGCATAGGAACCAATGACAGCGATACGTTTAATGGGACGAAGGGTCAGTCCAATATAGGATCAAAGTTACCTAAAGAATTTGACCCCCCCCCCCCCCAAGGAGTTAAAGGAGCCAACATGGAAGACCAGAAAAGACAGGACAACGCTGGAGTTTTGGGGGGCTCCTCTACTGTGGGGCCAGTTTCGCATAAAGAAACCCCATATTGGTGGGTGGTAACTGTGAGTGACACCTTCAGAGTAAGCGTGAGCTGCGAGGTTTGAATGATCTGCGAGGAGATTAATGAGCCCTCTCTGGGGAAGGGAATTACAGGAGCCTCACACACTCTCCACCGTTCGGCAGGCTACTTTATATTCCTCCGGTCATTTATTAACCGGCAAAGGGTAACAACACTTCACCTGAGTTATTTTAAGGCTGAGGTGTGTGATGGTGAAGAGGTGGGGGATAGATAGAGAGGAAATGGCTCAGAATAACACTTTCCCTCGCTTTAACCCTTCCCAGTTTTTGTTGCATCCCCACCAGACTTTGCATAGCTTATGGACCTAGTTAGCACAGGTTATGACATGTAGTTTGGACTACAAATAAAGTACCACAAAAAAAAAATGATTCAGGAAGAAACTCAGAAAAGCAAGTAAAAAAAATGATTGAGCCTGTTTCTTAATTTCACCTTTAGAAACCAGAGTCCTTATATTCAAACTACCATTAAAAAGTATGCACACATTGATCCCGAGTAAGATGCTTAAAACAGTACTCGGAACATAACCGCCGTACTAATCGCAGGACGGAGGAGCCTCAGTTGCCATAAAATGTAACTATTTTTGCAGTTTATGGAAATAGAAACATTAACTATGGCCAAAGAGTCGATAATCAATAACTGATGCCGAAATGAGGCTTACACATTCTCATTCCATGGTAACCAAGGGATCCATGGAGCTGGAAACCAAGGGATCCCTGGAACTTGTAAACATGGGATCCCCGGAGCTAAAAGCCAAGGGATATTCAGAGCTGGAAGCTAAGGGATCCCCAGAGCTGGAAGCCAAGGGATCTCGAGCTGGAAGCCAAGGGATCCCTGGAGCTGGAAAGCAAAGGATCCCCAGAGCTTGAAACTAAGGGATCCGTGGAGCTGGAAACCAATGGGTCCCAGAGCTGGAAGTCAAGGGATCCCCAGAGCTGGAAACCAAGGGATCCCCAAAGCTGGAAACCAAGGGATCCCCAAAGCTGGAAACCAAGGGATCTCTGGAGTTTAATCCAAGGGATCCCCAGAGCATGAAGTCAAGGGATCTCCATAGTTGGAAGCCAAGGGATCCCCAGAGCAGGAAGTCAAGGGATCTCTGGATTTGGAAGCCAAGGGATCCCCAGAGCTGGAAGCCAATGGATTTCCAGAGCTGGAAGCCAAGGGATCCACAGAGCTGTAACCCAAGAGATTCATGGAGCTAGAAACTAAGGGATCCCTGGAGCTGGAAATCAAGGGATCCACAGAGCTGGAAGCCAAGGGATCCCTAGAGCTGGAAACTAAGGGATCCCCAGCGTTGAAAGCTGAGGGATCCCCAGAGCTGGAAGCCAAGGGATCTCCAGAGCTGCAAGCAAAGGGACCCAGAGTTGGAAACCAAGGGATCCCCAGAGTTGTAAGCCAAGGGATCCCTGGAGCTGGAAGTCAAGGGATCCCTGGAGCTGGAAGCCAAGGGATCCCCAGAGCTGGAAACCAAGGGATCTCTGGAGATGGAAGCCAAGGGATCCCCAGAGCTGAAAGCCAATGGATTCCAGAGCTGGAAACCAAGGAATCCCCTGATCTGGAAGCCAAGGGATCTCTGGAGCTGTAAGCCAAGGGATCCACAAAGCTGAAAGTCAGGAGATCCCAGAGCTGGAAACCAAGGGATTCCTAGAGCTGGAAATCAAGGGATCCCCAGAGCTGGAAGCCAAGGGATCCCAAGAGCTGTAAACCAAGGGATCCATGGAGCTGTAAACAAAGGGATTCCCAGAGCTAGAAACCAAGGGATCCCTGGAGCCAGAAGCCAAGGGATCCCAGAGCTGGAAACCAAGGGATCTCTGGAGCTGGAAGCATAGGGATCCCTGGAGATAGAAACTAAGCGATCCCCAGAGTTGTAAGCCAAGGGATCCCCGGAGCTGGAAGCCAAGGGATCCCCAGAGCTGGAAGCCAAGGGATCCCTGGGGCTGGAAATCAAGGGATCCCTGGAGCTGGAAGCCAAACGATCTCCAAGGTTGTAAGCCAAGGGATCTCCGGAGATGGAAACCAAGGGCTCCCTAGAGCTGGAAATCAAGGGATAACCGGAACTGGAAGCCAAGGGATCCCCAGACCTTGAAGCCAAGGGATCCTCAGAGCTGGAAACCAAGGGTTCCCCGGAGCTGGAAACCAAGGGCTCCCCAGAGCTGGAAATCAAGGGATCCTCAGAGCTGGAAGCCAATGGAACTCTAGAGCTGGAAACCAAGGGATCCCCAGAGGTAAAAGCTGAGGGATCCCCAGAGCTGGAAACAAAAGTATCCCCAGAGATGGAAGCCAATGGATCCCCAGAGTTGTAATCAAGGGATTTCTGGAGCTGGAAGCCAAGGGATCCCCAGAGCTGGAAACTAAGGGATCTCCAGAGCTGAAGCCAAGGGATACCCAGATCTGTGCCAAGGGATCCTCACTGCTGGAAACCAAGGGATCCCCACAGCTTGAAGCCAAGGGATCCCCAGAGCTGGAAGCCAAGGGACCTCTGGAGTTATAAGCAAAGGAATCCACAGAGCTGGAAGCTAAGGGATCCACAAAGCTGGATGCCAAGAGATCCCCAGAGCTGGAAACCAAGGGAACCCTGGAGCTGGAAATCAATGGATCCCCGGAGCTGGAAACCAAGGGATCCCCAGAGTTGAAAGCCGATGGAGCTGGAGACCAAGTGATCCCCAGAGCTGGAAACCAAGGGATCTCCGGAGTTGAAAGCCAATGGAGCTGGAAGCCATGGGATCCCTGGAGCTGGAAACCATGGGATCTCCAGAGCTCGAAGCCAAGTGATCCCCAGAGGTGGAAACCAAGGGATCCCCAGAGTAGAAAGCTGATGAAGCTGGAAACAAGGGATCCCCAGAGCTGGAAACCAAGGGATCCCCAAAGTTGGAAACCAAAGGATCTCTGGAGCTGGAAGCCAAGGGATCTCCAGAGCTGGAAGCCAAGGGATTTCTGGAGCTGGAAGCCAAGGGATCCACAGAGCTGTAACCCAAGAGATTCATGGAGCTAGAAACCAAGGGATCCATGGAGCTGGAAATCAAGGTATCCACGGAGCTGGAAGCCAAGGGATCCCTAGAGCTGGAAACCAAGGTATTCCCAGAGTTGAAAGCCGAGGGATCCCCAGAGCTGGAAGCCAATGGATCTCCGGAGCTGGAAGCCAAGGGATCCCCAGAGCTGGAAGCCAAGGGATTTCCAGAGCTAGAAACCAAAGGATCCCCAGAGATTGAAGCAAAGGGATCATGGGTGGGAAGTGTGCCCAGAGCTGGAAGCCAAGGGATCCCAATAGCTGGAAGCCAAGGGATCCCCGCAGCTGGAAAGCAAAGGATCCCCAGAGCTGGAAATGAAGGGATCCCCAGAGTTGTAAGCCAAGGGATCCATGGAGCTGGAAGTCAAGGGATTCCCAAAACTTAAAGCCAAGGGATCCCTGGAGCTGGAAGCCAAGGGATCCCCAGAGCTGAAAGCCAAGGTATTCCAGAGCTGGAAGCCAAGGGATCGCCAGATCTGGAGGCCAAGGGATCTCTGGAGCTGTAAGCCAAGGGATCCCCAGAGCTGGAAGCCAAGGGATTTCCGGAGCTAGAAACCAAAGGATCCCCAGAGATTGAAGCAAAGGGATCCCCAGAGCTGGAAGCCAAGGGATCCCAATAGCTGGAAGCCAAGGGATCCCCGCAGCTGGAAAGCAAAGGATCCCCAGAGCTGGAAAGGAAGGGATCCCCAGAGTTGTAAGCCAAGGTATTCCAGAGCTGGAAGCCAAGGGATCCCCAGATCTGGAAGCCAAGGGATCTCTGGAGCTGTAAGCCAAGGGATGTCTGGAGCTGTAAGCCAAGGGATCCACAAAGCTGGAAGCCAAGAGATCCCCAGGGCTGGAAACCAAAGGATCCCTGGATCTGGAAACCAAGGGATCCATGGATCTGTAAGCCAAGGGATCCCCAGAGCTGGAAACCAAAGGACCTCTGGAGCTAGAAACCAAGGGATACCTAGAGTTGTAAGCCAAGGGATTCCCGGAGCTGGAAGCCAAGGGATCCCGGAGCTGGAAGCCAAGGGATCCCCAGAGCTGGAAACCAAGGGATCCCTGGAGCTGGAAGCCAAGGAATCCCCAAGGTTGTAAGCCAATGGATCTCCCGAGCTGGAAACCAAAGGATTCCCAAAGCTGGATGCCAAGGGATCCTCAGAGCTTGAAGCCAAGGGATCCCCAGAGCTAGAATTCAAGGGATACCCAGAACTGGAAACCAAGAGATCACTGGAGCTGGAGACCAAGGGATCCCTGGAGCTGGAAATCAAGGGATCCTCAGAGCTGGAAGCCAATGGATCTCTAGAGTTGAAATCCAAGGGATCCCCAGAGTTAAAAGCTAAGGGATCCCCAGAGCTGGAAACAAAGGTATCCCCAGAGCTGGAAGCCAAGGGATCCCCACCACTGGAAACCAAGAGATCCCCACAGCTGGAAGCCAAGGGATCCACAGAGCTGGAAGCCAAGAGATCCACGTAGCTGGAAGCCAAGGGATCCCCAGAGCTAGAAAAACAAGGGATCTCTGGAGCTGGAAACCAAGGGATCCACAGAGCTGGAAACCAAGGGATCACCACAGCTGGAAACCAAGGGATCTGCTGAGCTGGAAGCAAAGGGATCCTCAGAGCTGGAAACCAAGGAATACCTGAAGCTGGAAACCAAGGGATCACCACAGCTGGAAACCAAGAGATCTCCGGAGCTGGAAACCAAGGGATCCCCAGAGCTGGAAGCAAAGGGATTCCCAGAGCTGGAAACCAAGGGATTCCCAGAGCTGGAAACCAAGGGATCCCCAGAGCTGGAAACCAAAGGATCCTCGGAGCTGGAAATCAAGGGATCCTCAGAGCTGGAAACCAAGGGATCTCTGGAGCTGGAAGTCAAGGGATCCCCAGAGCTGAAAACCAAGGGATCCCCAGAGCTGGAAACCAAGTGATCCCCAGAGCTGGAAGCCAATGGATCCCTGGAGCTGAAAACCAAGATACAGCAGCTTAAAAACAGACAGCCAATGTAAATTGGATCAAGCCACCCACCTTTCACACCTCCATCCCTCAAGTATAGTGGGATCTCTCCCTCCCAGAAGGATCAATGTGTCCCATCTCTGATGTTCTGGGAGAAATAAGGATGTTTACTTTTTTTTATAAATTTTATCAATGTAACATTTATTTAGAAAACACATTTGACCTGTTATAAATGTTAAAACTACATACAACACTGCAAACCTGGGGAAAGAACCCCCAGACACCTCTTAATTGTGTGTTCAGGACAGTTTAAACGTTAAACCTCATTGTTAGATCAAAGTTGGGACAATACTTTTAAACATAACATTTATTCAAATCATATCAAATAAATTGTACATAAAGTGTATTAAAATCTGAAGGAGAAGAGAGAGTAGTATGTTATACTGGGAGGGTAAATATCAGTGCCCAATTGGACCTAATACTGGGACCTTATATAAGTACTTATGGAGGCTGGAAGCAATATACTGTATATAGGATGAATCCTGATAGTGAGTGAATATATCTATTCACCTGAGAACACCAGTGCCCCTTAAATACATTGGCCACAATACCCAGGATATTGGCTGTGATTATGGTCTAAAGTAAGAGAGTGGTTTAAAGAGCTAACTATTAGCTTATAAGCAATCTAGAATTTAGACATGGTCTACGGTATACGCTAGTACAAACGCTGCCTCGTTTTCCCAGCAATGCCGTGATGTCTGACGTTACACACAATCGGCCCGACGTGCGTTTCACTCCTATTAGAGCTTTCTCAAGGGAGTGCTAAAGCGATCACGCCCCTGTTTGAGCCTTTATACCAGCGGGTTGTCATGGTAACTAAAGAACGCTGATCAGGTTACATGGCTTCCATTCACGCAGCTAGTTTACAGTATGGATTCAATACATTGGCTGAACTATTTAGTGATATGAAACGACATTATATAGGGTAAGAGGAGGCTTTTACTCACTGCCCATTCTGCCCCTAATAATTTTGCTCTTCTTATAGATCGAGATTAACCTTGCACACTGGTGCTTTGGAGAGCTATCTAGGCACATTATTATCAGCTACTGTAGCTCTCTTCCATCTACTTCCATTGAACTATAACTTCAGCCAATATCCTGGGATTGTGTGTAATGTATGATTTATACACTAACTCTCGGGCATATGCATATACATTAGACTATCTTGGCACTGACTGAGGCAGTATCTGCAGTCACTTGTGCTGAGCTATTATACAGGGTTTTAAAGGCTCTATTTATTGCCAGCCCTGTGTACTAAGATAACAGCTCACTAGCACAGTATACTGTACCTGTGAGATACTGAAACCACTTCTAAATACTAGAGCACTTTTAAGCTAATACAGCTCAACCCCCTTCGCTGTGCTTGGGGTCCAAAGAATCACTTCGCGTTATAAGCGGATCGCTTTAGAAATAATGTACAATTGTATGCATTGTACAATAAAGTATTTAAGATACCAATAATCGTGTTGTAAGTATTCATAAATACAAAAATTGGGAGCCACGCTTGCATCGCGTTATAAGTGGATTCGCGTTGTAACGGATGGCGTTATAACAGGGTTGAGCTGTAGTTAGCTCTTTAAACCACTTCCACAGTATATTGCTTCCAGCTTCCATAAGTACTTATATAAGCATACGTATTCCAATATTATGTACATACCAGTATAAGACCCTACTGGGTACTGATAGTTACCATCCTGATATAATATACTACTCTCTCCTCCCCCTTCAAATTTGAATACACTTTGGGGCCTATGTTGGTAGCCCGGCTGTTTAATCCGCCAGTTGCTTGAGCGTTGCTATCACGGTATCAGAAAGCCTTGATTACTAGTGATAGCAACATTCCCAAAACGGGCGAGTAGCCGGCGACGTGATGAATGCCTCTCTCAAAAGGCCAAATTTGGCGATTTGCTTTAGCTGCAGAGAGAGAGCTGCACAGAGATAGCCGCCTCCCCCTGTGCAAATCTTGCCCGAAACGGGGCCGGTATTTCTGGAACCAGGGTGTCCCCGGACCTGAAATCAACGCGGTTGTGCTCTGGAGACCCCCTGCTCATCTACACTAGTATTAAAATGTATATTAAAACAGCTTCATTACCTTAGCGCAGTATTTCCCAGCTCCAGTCCTCAGGGAAGCCCAACAGGTCAGGTCTTAAGGATATCCCTGCTCCAGCACAGGTGGGTCAATCAGAGGCTCAGTCATTTTGACTGAGCCCCCTGTGCTGGAGCAGGGATATCCTTAAAACCTGACCTGTTGGGGTTCCCTGAGGACTGGAGTTGGGAAACACTGCCTTAGCGGCTAGCCACTAAGGCAATGAAGAGGTTAAACATCAATAGTCTGTTTCTTGGGGCAGAGGGGGTCGATGAAGGGGGTAGTACTCCCAGAGTGCTTGGTTAGGCTTGCCTGATAGGTTGCGAGAGGAGTTAACTCCTTCACTACCATAGCGGTGGGAGCCACTATGGTAAAGAAGGGGTTAACCAGTCCCGCTACCCCCTCGGTAGGCCTAAACATCCACCCTTGGGCCTACTACCCCCTTAAACCAATACCTCTACCCCCAAGAAACAATAAGAAACACAAAAACCATAATACCCACCTCCTTTACCACCAAAAAACTCCCACGACATATACAGTACATAGCTTAACCATTGAGTGCTATAGTGGCTTATCATGCCCATATTATATGGGTATGATATACCACTGTGCCAATCAATGGGTACATGGTGGGTATAGTGGTCCCTGGGTGGGTGGTTAGACCTCCCGGGTGGGTAGCTGGGGAGGGTGGGTTAACCCCTTAATTACTATAGCGGTTATTAACCGCTAAGATGATTAAGGGTTTAGGGGCCATTAGATTGTATTTGTTCGTGTATTCTTGCTGGCATCGGAGGACATGGACCTGCAGTATGCTGATGAGGATACTCTTCGTGATGGTAGGGGTAAGTAGAAAGGTTTATTTACTTTATTTATGCTGGCTGGCTAATGTTTGATTTTATAATGGGCAAATGCACTATTATCCATATCTGGATAATAGTAATTTTGCCCATTACTGTATTGGTTGGGGGGGGGGGGGTTGTTGGGGGTAGAGGAGGTGGGTATTAGGGTTGTTGTGTGTATTTTTGTTTATTGTAGGTAGAGGGATTGGGTGAAGTAGCCTCAAGGATGGATGTTTAGGCCTACTGGGTGGCAGCGGGAGGGCTTAACCCCTTCATTACCTTAGCGGTATCAACCGCTAATGTAATGAAGGCGTTAACTCCACCTGCGACCCCCCCGCAAGGCCTAAACACCCACCAAGGGCCACATACCACCATCACCCACCCCGCTACCCAAAATAAACATGGCACTGGTAGTTAACCCCTTCATTGCCTTAGCGGTTAGCCGCTAAGGTAATGAATTTGCCTGTACATGCATTTTTATTGCATGGGATTCATGCCGGGGGTCTCCGGTGCTGATATTAATGTGTATCAGCTCCGGAGACTTTCCGGCATGAATCTGATGCAGAAAAAAAAAATGCATTTTATTTTCTAAGTCCTCTCTCGCCGCCTTATCGGCAGCTTCTCACCAACTTTTCCTGGCGGGAGGATTGTGAGAGGAAATCGCCATTCTAGAGCCTCGATTAGCTCCGATAACCTTCTTGAGGCTACTAGAATTGCACGAATGTGAGAAACTGCCGATAAGTGGCTTATTGCGGCTTGCCTTGCGATTTTGGGGGGGGGGGGGGGGGGGGGAAATGCCGATAAAGGATAATCGGCCACTTACTGTATCGAGGCTTACTGAATAGCAGTAATCCTTCGGGGATTATAGCATAGGCCCCTTTATGTACAATTTATTTGATATGATTTCAATAAATTTTATGTTTTAAAGTATCTTCACAACTCTGATCTAACAACAAGGTTTAACGTTTAAACTGTCCCGAACAACTCATCTATTTGAGTGTGCACAGAATTAAGAGGTGTCTTTGGGGGTTCTTTCCTCAGTTTAGCAGTTTTGTATATGTTACAGTGTTCCCCCCCCCTCCCACCGCAGATAGGGGCCATTACAGTGTGTATGGTGTATATACCTGCTGGTAACAAGAGGGCTGAGTCGTCCGCGATGACTTTGAGACACAGGAACAGGCTTCTGGGGTCCATACCCCACATAATACTTAGCAGTGCAGCGCCTCCATCTGCTGTAGGCTCCAGGGATATGGAGATGATCTCCCACTTTAGAACTTGTACCTCTCCCCCCAGTTAGATCACACACCAGGCCGGAGGTATATTGCAAACAGGAACGGTTTATTACTACACACTTTGCAGTAACACAACAGGTACTCAGCAGTCTTCTGCCGGTTACCGTCTCTTTACTCACAGCTATCACTGGAGATGGTCCCTGGACCGCCACTACAGGCCAAGGGCACCCGCAGCCGTCCTAACTCTTCCCTACCTCCCTAGCGGAGGCAGAGGTATAATCACACTCACTCCTCCCCGCAGGGAAGAGCACATGGGTAGGCCCCAATCTCAGGCTCCCAGACGTGTGACCTTGCTCCCTCAGAGGGAAGAAACAACTTCCAAATTTAGGGCAGTCCTGCCCTTAAGTACAACCAGAAGGCGGGCACCCCGTTGTTCCAGCTACAACAGGATGTACCACCCCCTGCTGTCACTCAAGTGCAGTACCAAAGGTAAAGGGGAAAACCTCATAGCAACTACTGGCAAACCTGTAAATACCAGAGTTTACTGCCAGCCCATTGGGTAGAATAGTAGCCAGGGATACCCCGCTACATCTAATTCTTTACCTTTGTATAGCATCTTGTTATATCCCTAGAGCGGTCTACCCCCTCCTCAACTAAATGAAAACAGAACACCTTTCAAAGTACTTGTACAGCCTTATTAACCTCACAGTCTTGCTGGAAGCATGGCGACATGTAGTAACAGAACTCGAATTGATCCCAGGAGTACAGTGTGGACAGGATGATCCTGTTGTGGGATCAGGACAGGAGAAAAGCGTGGCTCTGTTGGACACAGTACCACTGCTTTTCTTTGTATAATGCACTCACACACAGGACGGTGGCAGAGCTGGGATGTCTTTTTGATTCCATTACATACGGTGCAGTCCTGTAATGACGGGGGCTGATAAAGGGATAGGGTTTCGGGAGATAATGGGTCCTATGCATCACTGAGTGTTTTCAGCCGATAGGACTAATACTGTTACTTTAACATTTCTGGTTTTCAAAGGAAATGGAAGTGAATTACCGGTAGTGAAATGTAGAAGCCGCAGACAAACACAGGACAGGAAAGTGCCCGGCGCTGATATTATTTCCTTTAATTTCTTTACCAACCATATAACCCTCATTTATCTTCGACTAAAGCGATATCCCTGCAAGATGATATTCACAAAGCGCAGGAAAGCATATCGCTCTTCATAATATTTAGAAATTGATATATTTATGGGGTACAGATAAATGAGCTATTTAAATATACTGTGTTTTATATTTAGCATTTATTATAACTCTAATGAGAGGAAACCGCAACCAACAATACAGAAGTAACTCCAGCGGGTATCTGGGGAGAGCTGAGCACGGGAGACAGGGAAGGATCCCTGTACAATACAGAAGTAACTCCAGCGGGTATCTGGGGAGTGCTGAGCACGGGAGACAGGGAAGGATCCCTGTACTATACAGAAGTAACTCCAGCGGGTATCTGGGGAGTGCTGGGCACGGGAGACAGGGAAGGATCCCTGTACAATACAGAAGTAACTCCAGCGGGTATCTGGGGAGTGCTGAGCACGGGAGACCGGCAAGGATCCCTGTACAATACAGAAGTAACTCCAGCGGGTATCTGGGGAGAGCTGAGCACGGGAGACAGGGAAGGATCCCTGTAAAATACAGAAGTAACTCCAGCGGGTGTCTGGGGAGTGCTGAGCACGGGAGACCGGCAAGGATCCCTGTACTATACAGAAGTAACTCCAGCAGGTATCTGGGGAGTGCTGGGCACGGGAGACAGGGAAGGATCCCTGTACAATACAGAAGTAACTCCAGCGGATATCTGGGGAGAGCTGAGCACGGGAGACAGGGAAGGATCCCTGTACAATACAGAAGTAACTCCAGCGGGTATCTGGGGAGAGCTGAGCACGGGAGACAGGGAAGGATCCCTGTAAAATACAGAAGTAACTCCAGCGGGTATCTGGGGAGTGCTGAGCATGGGAGACAGGGAAGGATCCCTGTACTATACAGAAGTAACTCCAGCAGGTATCTGGGGAGAGCTGAGCACGGGAGACAGGGAAGGATCCCTGTACAATACAGA
>WSYH01008186.1:0-30097 GCA_036426205.1 Ascaphus truei
TATTGTTTTTGCTAATGGAGTAAAATTGGCCTGGAACAGATTTTCTACTTTTGATGTTATATTTGTACCTAAATATTTTATACTTCTATTCTTCCACTCAAAAGGGAACCTTTCTTTGACTTGTGCCGCCAACCCTGTTGGAAGACTTATATTTAGAGTCTCCGTTTTTGCTAAATTGATTTTAAAATTAGATGCTAGACTATATCTGCCCAGAACTTTCATTATATTTTGTAATTTTGATAAAGTACACTTAGTACGAAACGCGTAGGTGCGTTCACCTGTCCGTTCCTTGTGTGTTTATCAGCATGCAATAAACCTAACACCATTTTTTCATCTTTGGAGTGGCCTGGCTGTTTCTTTCTCCTGATTGATTCTCTCAGGATCCCCTGGCAGTGTGCCATCAACGCTCTCTACTCCTCTGGATCTTCACAAGATGGACCGCACGCCGCTGACGACACGAGTGCCCCCTTGGTAGTACAGGTAAAGAGCCATAGTGCCTTTCATTTATTCCTGCTTACCATGGTCATTGACCACTTATTTCTACAACACTGGTTGGGTTTGTGATACTGTAATCTAGTGAGGGTCTGGCTGACTCCACATCTGTCCCACCAGTTGTCAATGAACTCTATTGGGGGCACTCCAACGTTGTTAAGGTTAACCCATTGTGGACCTAAATAATACTGGATGTCCAACAAGGACTGGTCTCAATTCAGAGCATCACACCCATTCTGTTTCTAGAGATTAAGGGAAGGGGGTACCGATTCTTTACCGTGATCTTATTGAGTCCGTGAAAGTCAATACATGGCCTAAATGATCCATCCTTCTTCTTCACGAAGAAGAAGCCTGCCCCAGCAGGGGAGGTAGAATTGCGGATGAATCCCTTCTCCAAATTTTCTTGGATGTAGGACGTCATGGCCTTAGTTTCAGGAACGGACAAAGGATATGATTTTGACTTCAGAAGGATGGTCCCAGGAATCAAATCGATAGTACAATCGTACGGACGATGTGGAGGTAGAACCTCAGCTTGTACCTTGTTGAACATATCCAAGTACTCATGATACATGGTCGGTAGAATCGATAGATTGGAAGGAACGGAATCCAGGCCGGCAAGCACCGCAATAGGAGGGGCCGTGGGAGCAGACTCAGCAGAAGAAGGCCACTGGATAGGCAGGGTGCCGGTCCAATCAATACGCGGATTATGGAGTTGAAGCCAAGGCAATCCTAAAATAAGTTGAACAGTAGGAGAATGAAAGATATCAAAAACTATTACCTCTTTATGACCGTCTACCAAGGTCAGCGTGAGAGGAATGGACACCCAGATGATAAATGCTGGCTGGAGCGGGCGACCGTCGATGGCCTCGAGACCAATAGGTGCTTTTCTTTTAACAATAGGAGTTTGGTTCTCAGAGGCGAAGGTCTGATCCAAGAAGTTACCACCAGATCCTGAGTCAATGAAAGCTTTTGCCTGCAGGAAGAGGTCAGGACCCTCCAGAGTAGCAGGAAGCATAAACTTCTTTGGAAGAACTTAAGGGAGAGAGGGGCAAGAAAAGATAGTACCCAGTAAAAGCCCCTCTACCTTTACTGGGTGTACCTGTTTCCCAGCTTCAGGGGACAGTTCTGGAGACGATGTTCCGAAGAGCCACAGTAGAAACAGAGTCCCTTCTGACGGCATCGCATTCTCTCTGCGGCCCGAAGTTGTTGGCTACCGATTTGCATCAGCTCCGGGGCATCCAGTGCCAGGAGAGGAGAAGTGGGCGACCTGTGAGAGACAACAGGGGAAGGAAGAGAACGAGAACAGAGTCTCTCGTGCCATTTTCCTGGGTACGCTGGTCGATCCGTACACTAAGAGTAATCAACTCCTCTGGGGAAGAAGGCCGGGGCATGAGTAGCAAGATCATCCTTCAGGGTGTCGGAGAGACCGTTACAGTATGCGGCGGCGAGTGCCTCATCATTCCGTTGAGTCTCCGCGGCGAGGGTATGGAACTCGATCGCGTACTTGGCAGCAGATCTTCGGCCTGTGAAATGTGGTAGAGAGAGAATGCGGCTGTCTCGCGCCGTGCAGGAGTATCAAATACTTGCTGAAATTCTTGCCTGAATTTAGGAAAATCTTGGGTTAAATCGCTCCTAAGCTCCCAGAGAGGAGAAGCCCAGGCGAGGGCATCACCAGTGAGCAAGGCGTAGATAAAAGCCACCTTAGAACAACCGGTGGGAAACTGAGAGGGGGACATCTCGAATTGCACCTCGCATTGGTTTAGGAATCAGCGGCAAGCGAGGGCGTCCCCATCATAGCGATTTGGCGGTGGATTATTGGGTCCAGCGTTAGCATACGTCATAGCAACAGGGAGTGCTGGAGCCATTGGCGTCTTCTGAAGGGAGAGGTTAGCTAGTTGCTGGGAGACTGTGGTCAGCTAATTGCTCACAAATTGTAAGTGCTCAAGCGAAACACCTGTACCCACCTCAGGGGGGTCTGCATTTGTTGGGCTCTGCATAATGTCACGCCTATATGCCCGCAGACCTGGCCACTCCCCAGTACTGAGGTGGGAAGGGTATTACCACGCACCCACAGCAGTGAGGGAGTGCCCGGAGTGTGGTATGGCGTTGCCGGGGCTGCAGAGAGATGGTTAGTAATACTTGCAACGCCTTTGGATTTCATAATAAGAGTAGTGGTGTCCGTGTGCCAGAGTCCAGGGATCCAGAAGTCAGAGTTGTAAAGTTCATAAGCCAAAGTCCAGGGGTCACAGAGGTCAGCAAGGTAGAGTTCGTAGGCAGGGTTCAAGGGCAACAGAGAGCAGAGTAGTCCAGGACGAGCAGAGGTCAAACCAGGGAAATCCAGGGGTAAGCAGGAGCAGGAACAAAGCTGGATCACAGAGGAGAGACAAACATAGGACTTCACACACAGAGGTAACAAGAGCTATGCAGAGCAATGAGAGAAAGAACAGACAGGGGTTATAAAGGAGGGAACACCAATAGGAGAGAGAGGAGGAGCAGAGGGTGAAGTGGAAGAGCAGGGATAGGTGAGGAGGAGAAGAGGAGGAGACAGGCGAGCCAATGAGAGAGATAGCCCGCAGGACATGAGAGGAGGAGCCAGGAGGCTGAGAAAACCTAGAAGAGGTGCGTGTGCGTGCACCCTCTGAAAGTTTAAATATATATAAAAACAAACATCACAGCTTGCACTCAATGTACTGGTTCATATAGACAGGTGCTAGTCTCAAATAATAGAAAAACAACATTACCATTCTCTCGTCCGGTAAAGAAAGACTGCACTCGGTTCAGTAATCATGAAAAACTGTATTGGGCATCTGAATAGAAAAGATAAGTCACCCAATCCGACGTTTCGGTCCTGGAATAGGACCTTTCTCAAGGTACAGTACAGTACTTACGCAGTAGTTACCGTTGGTGTCCTCTTTACTTTTTTGGTCTTACCATGGGCATGATAGCTCACGGTTGCTGCTGGCAGAACGAGGCCAGAAGGACTTAGCCAGCGTTGAATATCCACAATTCGTTGTCCTCTCATGTACATCTCCTTTATTCTCATGCTGAGATTCTTAGAAATCTTTTTAACAGGCATCACTGCGTGTAGAAAGAAATAGAAGCACAAGAATGTATATTCGATGTTTAGTCGATGTGTATTCAATGTGCAGTGAATCCACAAAATGGATGGTGTACTGCACCGACACACTTTATTCGAGCAAATACCCAGTATGTACCTGGCAGATACCTGGGATGCGCCGCTCCTCACCTCTGACAAGCCCCATTGCGTTTGCCTTCCCAGCCTGGGTTCATGCCTGGCTGACAGGCGGCTGATCTGTTAAATGATAATGATTAGGATTTAATAGGCTGCAATGCTTCGCGTGTCTACCAGATGGCATAAATTCATGAATTGTAATGCAGTATATATATATATACTGTGCAGTATTGTAGCCAGCGGGAATAAAATGCTTCAATCCCTGCCTGGAAAATACCTCAATGCACTCGGGCAGAAAACAGTCACAAACCTCAATACACCCGGGTATACCCGAATTCGTGGGACTAGCCGAGCTCGAATAAAGTGTGTCGCCAGTGTATTTATAGTTTAATGACTCATATTAGGGTCCAGCTGCAGAAAACAACAAGGGCAAGTATACACTACCCTTTTTTTTTTGGTTACACATTACAAAACAGGCAACATCACAAGCCTAAGAAACAAGGGAGCGCCCCAGCCTCTATTCTTTTTGTCATATTAGGGTACGCCCACTTTTAACACCTTCACCTCGTCGCCACGCATAAAAGGTTACACACATTGCATACCCCACCACTCGATGATCTTTTTCTGAACTTGCCCTTTTCCAGATACTGCATTGTGCCATCTGCTTCCATGATCAACCCCGATTCAACGGATGTCGGAACCCACTCGCCTCTGCCGTGCCTGTCATGCAGAAAAAGTGAAAGGCGGCAGCCGTTTCCAAGCCAAGGCCAAAGCGAAAGGCTTATGCTAATAAAGAAAACCTTCTGACGACTCCAAAGGCGACAGGTAAGGCTTTAAAGAAGCCTTATTATGTCAAGAAGAAATTCGGTGATGTACACTCAAAGCAAAACAAATTGTTACCTTCTGAATCAGCCCTCGCCACCGCTGCTGCTTCTCTCCCGGAAACCCAGATGACACCTTCTCCATCACTCCTCGCCGCCGCTGCCGCTTCTCTCCCGGAAACCCAGAGGACACCTTCTCCATCACTCCTCGACGACTCTGTCGCTTCTCTCCTGGAAATCCATAGGGCACCTTCTCCATCACTCTTCGACGACTCTGTCGCTTCTCTCCCGGAAATCCACAGGACACCTCCTCCATCACTCCTCGACGACGCTGTCGCTTATCTCCAGGGAACCGCCATCTCATCCTCTTATGCACCCATCCACCCAGATGTCCACAGCCCCCCATGCACAAGATCCAGCTCATTAGACCACATGCTAATAGGGTTAAGTGTCGATATCCCTGGGAACTCTATGCTGGGAAAGATAGATCTTCTTTTAGAGACCATGCTTAATATGGATCAACGGATGACGAAGATGGATAAGAACATGGAGAAGATAGAGACTGACATAGCGGGGATACATAATTTGCCTGGAGTTCATGCCCCTGTATCGCTGACGGCGGATCAGGAGGGTGGCATGGATGGGATGAATGGGACCTTCAACCTTCCATCACCAAGCGCACCCCCTCCATCAGAAGAATATGTATTCATTGAGCGCTACACCTGCTTCTATTAATTGTTCACACATATCCCTAAAAAAAACTTTCAAATTTCAACAATTACGTACTGAATTTTAAGCATAGTCAACTTTGCTGTCATGGTAGTGATGTATATTATTATTGTTAGATTAGTACACAAGATATGCAGTGTATGTCCAATAGAACACTTAATTGTACAACGCATTCCTGTATAAACATAGTATGTTGTATGGTATTTAAACAAAAATTTCCCAAGTAGACTCACATGTACATTGATGTTAAAAAGGATAATGTACAGCTTGCCAGAAAGATCTTTTCATTTCTTTAAGTAATGCTGATATTTAGCCATAAATACTCCAAATACACAATCTCTATGTTAATTATGTACACATGTCAATAAAAATCTTATGTTATTCTTCTATATAGTTGCTCCTGGAGCTCATGTGTCACCTCACACTGAACAAGTCTCTTCACCTGGCTCATCCAGCTCATCATCAAGGCTGGAAGGTGAGTGTATGAGGTGCAGGATATCTAATGTGTACAGTTCTAGATGTTATGTAGCCATGCTAAAACTATGCCATTCACATGTAATTAACTTCACATAAGTTATTGTCACATTAAATGTAGTTTGTAATGACTACATGTATTTTGTGTAAACTATCAGCTAGGAGTTGTGAGGTTACTAAAACATTTCATTCATTCTTCTTTCACACTGAGTCAAAACATCATTGTTACTTCAAGCTACATTTTAATTAGACACAACAGAAAATGTATGGAAACATGTTATGTGTTACACTGTGAGAACATCTCTCATTATATTGACAAACAACTTAAACTTCCATGACAGTTCATAATGTCTTCATTTATTTGTAGAAGCTGATGTTGCCAATGAAGGACAAATTCAAGCAAGTGACCATGAAGATGTTCCCACTGGACGAGTAACACAGCATTCAAGTCCTCCTGCTCGTGACACATATTCAGCTATTGCAGCTTCTGAAGAAAGAATCGTTGTAGAAGAAAATTGTCGCCATTCAGAAATTATGTCTGTGCTTGAAAGGATGATATCACAGCAGGAAAGGACAATATCACAAATGTCACAACTAGAAAGAGTCATCATCCAAGTTCCTAAAGAAATACAAAATGTAAACAGGACATTACAAGCAATACTTGTTAATCTAAGTCAAGCAAATCAGTTGAGAATTACTGCAACACAACAACAATTCCACTTTACCCCATCTGAGGATGGATCTTTACATGCTGCAAGTTTTTCACCCGAGTCATCAGTTCTTCAATCCCCAGTTCTGGATGCTACCGGTACAGTAGGTGCAAGTTCTGTGCAGGTCCCTGTCAACATCCAACCGCTTACATCTGTTGAAAATCAGGAACAGACACCTACAAATTATACACAAAAAAAGAAAGTTAGGCCAACAATTACTACTAACCAGTTTTTGGAACCAGATTAAAACACCAAAACAGGAAATGGCTCCACCATCAGTCGTGCAATGTGTATCAACTGGTTCACAACTGCCACAACCCACACTTACTGCCCCTGAAGTGTCACTGGCCACAGCCACTGCCCCTGAAGTGTCACTGGCCATAGCCACTGCCCCTGAAGTGTCACTGCCCACAGCCACTGAAGTGTCACTGCCCACAGCCACTGCCCATGAAGTGTCACTAGCCACAGCCACTGCCCCTGAAGTGTCACTGCCCACAGACACTGCCCATGAAGTGTCACTGGCCACAGCCGCTGCCCCTGAAGTGTCACTGGCCACAGCCACTGCCCCTGAAGTGTCACTGGCCACAGCCACTGCCCCTGAAGTGTCACTGGCCACAGCCACTGCCCCTGAAGTGTCACTGCCCACAGCCACTGAGGTGTCACTGCCCAAAGCCACTGCCCATGAAGTGTCACTGCCCACAGCCACTGCCCCTGAAGTGTCACTGCCCAGAGCCACTGCCCCTGAAGTGTCACTGGCCAGTACAAGTCGTACAGTTAAGGCCAAAGTAATTGGCAAACGGAAAAGGCTAACACAACAGCCAACAAGCAGGCCTGTGACTCGATCTTAAAAGGATAAACTAAAATAAATGATCACATTCACTAAATCTGTAGTTGGCCTGGTGGTGTTTAATGCTGATTATTTAATGAATAGTGTATGTATGATCAAGTCCTGATGCTTCATAACATTCAAGTATGTCCTTGTACACATTACGGTTTTGAAATGTTCACTGTCTGAATTAATGCATAATTTATAACATTTATTTATGTATTATTCAGCAGTTGATTAATGGTACAACATTACACAGTTGCCATGTTTATAGAAGCTGACATTCACTTAGCTGTGACACATGTAATGTATGTGTGTTTGTTAGGTAATGTACATACTCATTGCATGCTAATATTATTCACATCCAACTTTAAGTGACTATCTATATAACAGCATACATCTTAAAATTGATATTTCAGGAGTATTAACTCTGTAACACATTACTTACCTTCACCTTCTTTCATACTTCACAATTTTGGCATGTCATCATGTATGAGTAGTGGTTAGAATAACATATCTGTTACTGTTTATTAATATATCTGTAGTCTCTATGGATATATGTACACACAGGATATATATGCCATAATTTCAACAAGTCTCCTAACAGGTATATGTCATTAACACAAGGCCTGTTTGCTGACAACACTGGGATAGAAATATATATATATATATATATATATATATATATATATATATATATATATATATATATATACATACAGTGTTCGACAAACCTATACATTTGCTCGCCCCGGGCGAGTGGATTTAACCCCCGGGCGAGTAAATATTGGCCCAAGCAGCACACGTTTGGAACTAGGTGGCGAGTAGATTTTTTTGTGTGGCGAGTAGATTTTTTGGTGATTTGTCAACCACTGTGTGTATATATATATATATATATATCCCAGTGTTGTCAGCAAACAGGCCTTGTGTTAATGACATATACCTGTTAGGAGACTTGTTGAAATTATGGCACTAATATTATGAAGCCAATAATTAACTTACCTGTATGAAACTTTAACATGTCCTGCCAGGTACAAATGTGCTGAATGTGAGAAACTGGAGGTGATCGAGGAACAAATTAATGAGGGTGTGAGGGATCAAAACCCCCTCTTTATTATGGTGGGGTAAGGTGAGGGGAAGTTACTGCACTGGTTCCTCTGCATTACCCACTTCTCACCGTATGAAATAGGAAAGTGAGACTGTGTCAGTATGGAGCAGAACTGCTGGACCTGAGAGAGTATCGGGAGCATTTATCAAAGTCTCACTCATGTACGGTATCTGCTTGTTATTCATACTATGGAACTGTACAGTATGTTACTATGTTACACTATGAGGACTTTACTGGTCTTTTGGCTGCTAATCTCCGACTCTCTTGATACTTTTCTAGATGGTTATGTTGTGACACAATCCTGAGCCATTAAAGGTTTGCAGTGTTTGAAATGAAGTTCCAGTTTGCGAATGGACCATATGGGTTTTTTGGTGCCCCTGTCTTCTCCGACTCCTTTGGTGTTAATAATTTAGGTTTGAAAAAGCTGATACTAAATGCTGTATATTTGTCCAAAAAAATGATCATTCCAATTCTGTTTTATATACAGGCACATTCTAAAATCCAACAGATATCGATTAAGTAACCTCCGGTCAGCACCTCCAGAGCAGCGCTGCCCACTGCCAGCACCTCCAGAGCAGCACTGCCCACTGCCAGCACCTCCAGAGCAGCGCTGCCCACTGCCAGCACCTCCAGAGCAGCACTGCCCACTGCCAGCACCTCCAGAGCAGCGCTGCCCACTGCCAGCACCTCCAGAACAGCACTACCAGCACCTCCAGAGCAGCACTGCCCACTGCCAGCACCTCCAGAGGACCACTGCCAGCATGGATCCACACTTGTTTAGTGAGTTGAGAAGATATTTTGGTGTCTTTGAAATCTGCAAGGAGGGAATATCTGATTATTTATTTTGCAGTTATGCGAGTCAAACACCCAAACTAATCTTGTTTTCTTATTGAACCACCAGCAGGTAAGAAGACAATATATCTTCACCTGTTATTTTCTGCCAGAAGGGCTAGTAATACATTTCTTTATAAGAGGTATTATAGTATACCAATATCAGAGGAGGTGAAATCACAAGAAGAGCCCCACTCCCAGCTTTACATGATGGGTTTTCCTTTTCTTATTGACAGGTTTCCCAGTGGTTGTACCCGAGAGGTTAGAGATTAAGTCAGAGAAAGAAGAGACAGACACTGAGGAACATGTGACCCCAATAAAGGAAGAAATAGATGCATTTCCGGTTTGTGGTAAGTACCCTTACATCCTCACTTGTCTTTATTCAGTATGTTTAAAAATTGACTCAAATGTCTGCAATATTTTGGGAAATAATATTAAAGCGTGCATAGAATAATAAGATACCTGTCCCAATGAAAAAAATCATTTGTCTAAGGTTATATTGGGAATATTATTGTTATTGAGGTTTGAACATTGGTAGCTCCAAAATGTTTTTAGCATTCGGGGGTAAAAACTTATTTGCATTCAAAGGGTTAATAACAAAGTAAAATCAATCACTTCGCCCCTCCAACATAGGAATCAGTATAGAGTATTTCTGTATACTGATATCACAAGAAGCGCCCCCACTCCCAGCTTTACATGATGGATTTCCCTTTTCTTATTGCCAGGTTTCCCAGTGGTTGTGCTGGAGAGGTTAGAGATTAAGTCTGAGAAAGAAGAACCGAACACAGAGGAACATGTGACCCCAATAAAAAGTGAAACTGTTCCATTTCCTATCTCTGGTGAGTACCTTTTCCCCTTTGTCTGCACAAAGGGATGTTATCTTGTTACAAGACACATTGTCACATTTAGCGAATATTCATGGTTAATTGCCTCTCATAGGAAGTCCCCAGGCCTGCTGGGTGTTCTGGGACAAGCCACATGCTGCAGAGTTAGAAGTGCAATATGGCTCTCAGACACGTATAAAGGTTGGACATGCAGAGTTATGTGTATCTGACCATCAATAGATACGATAAAACGCATTTGGGAAAACAAATTCAAGGGACCCTTCCCTAACTAACCTGGTTCCTCAGCTTAAACAATACCCTCTCATTTAGGGTCATTAGATACACAATAATAGCCACAGTCTTTAGACATAGCTTAACTGATAGATGGGGGACAGCGTCCCAAGAGTCCAGGCAATTCTTCCGGACAAGTAGAGAGCGTTGATGGCGCACTGCCAGGGGATCCTGAGAGAATCAATCAGGAAAAAGAAACAGCCAGGCCACTCCAAGGATGAAAAAATGGTGTTAGGTTTATTGCATGCTGATAAACACACAAGGAACGGACAGGTAAACGCACCTACGCGTTTCGTACTAAGTGTACTTTATCAAGGTGACCAAAGTGCTGTAAAACTGCTAATTTATACTTACCCAGACCGCTTCCAAACCAATGGAATGCCGCGTCACCCTCCCGCGTCTCGCAGAGTAAAGGCGGCTAATCTAGTCGCCTGTATGTGCGAAATCGCGCGAGAATGGTGCGCGCGCATCCATAGAATGGGCAGTGTGGGCAAAGTACAGATAGACATGGCTGTACTTTCGACTTCGGTCCACCGAGTGATGTCACAGCCGCGCGCCATGTTAAGTGGGCGCGCCAGTGTGACGTCATATTCAGTAGACCGATCGAGTCTCAAGTAGTGTTTTTTACACAAAAATAACTTTATTGAGCAGACAATGTGAAACGGACAAATAAATAAAAAAATACATTAAAGATACAAATAACTACAAATAACTAGTTGCTATGTACGCAGCAACCCTATGCAACTGTATAGGGGAGAGAATAGAAAGAAGGTACATTAGAAAATCTATATATATTAAAATGATAGATAGGTCATACAGGAATAATAATGTATGTTGCAGTATATGAATTTAGTTGAGCATAATTGAGTTTATCTAATTCAATATAACAAAGCCTTTGAAGACAAACTAATATATCATATGGCATATCAAGACATTTTTTGAAATATACATATTTGATATTATTTCATAGAATGTACCCATACAGTTGGTATACATAGGGAAAGATTAAAACACCTTGTTTATCAGAGGAGAGAACAGTATATGATATGGAAATCATATAAAAAATATATATATTCATAGTAATCATGACATCCTTACATATAAATTCATACAGTATAAAGCATTGACATCAGTACTATTCATAACAGAGGAATATTACAATATAACAGAAATTTTATCTAATTTCTAGATGGATATGTGTTACATGTTTAGTTTTATCTCATATAGCATGTTCATAGTTATGAACACCGAGTGGGAAATTCAAATCTGTTTCCAATATGTATGGTTAATTATGAGCATAATTAATGATAATATAGAAAATATATATATATAGTTGTTAAGGTTAACCCATTGTGGACCTAAATAATACTGGATGTCCAACAAGGACTGGTCTCAATTTAGAGCATCACACCCATTCTGTTTCTATGTAATTCTTCCGGACAGTTAACGTCAGGATGGGGGCGTCTTCACCGACTGGATAGACACATTATACATTAAACACATTTTTTCCTTCATTTTTGTATTTTCAAGTGTATTTTTCACCCTGACCTCTGGAGGTGCTATTGCGTCAATACTTGTCACACTTTTCCCTGTGTATGCTGTATGCAGAACTGGTAGTCATACACAGTATGACACAGTATGACAGAGACTTTTCTTATAGAGTCTGTTCTTGACTTCGGCTGGGCGGCCATTTTAAACCCCTGCATTTATTTGCAAACCCACAGACTTTTTAGTGTCGACCCACATTCTCCACCATAAGTGACAAACGCCACCCTTGCGTAGCGCTGACGTCTGTCTGGGCTCTTACCGACACAGTCTTCTAGGGTTTATTTAGAAAAAACACAAGAATAAGAGTTTGCAGTATAGTGCGTAACTCAGACTTCTGCCTGTTTTATTTCGTCCCAGTAGGGGACTGCAGATTCAATAGATACATGTTGGAGGCACTCGGCCATTAACCTTCAGCGGTTTACTCATATTAGTGTCTTAACTCTATGCCCAGGTCATAGCTGAAAACGAGAGGTAACTCTCAATGCATTACTTCCTGGTAAAATGTTTTATAAATAAATAATAGAGGAGGCTTACATGAATGCCAAACTCTGTACTCATGCTGTGTTACTGTCTTATGGTTCGACTGGTTCTAGGCAGGGGGTTTAAATAAAGGAGAGACCAGGGCACTCCCGAAGGGTCCAGTCCGCTGTTTATTACACGGCATAGATCAAATCCGCTCAATCATCCAGAAACATTGGGAAGTGCTCGCCTTGGAGGAAGACCTTAAAGCCAATTGAACAAGGACCAAAATTTGCATTTAGAAAGGCTAAATCCTTGGCAAACTATCTTTCGCCTAGTTTATTTACCTCCAGGTCAGACAGTGTTCATGAATCAAATTTAATACACGTTTTTTTTTTTAAATGTGGTAAATGTGTATTTGGTGCTATGCCAATCCTATCAAATCGATTGATATTGTACACAGTAAGAAAACACACACAATTCCAGTTTTTATTCATTGTAATTATGTGATTTATTACTTAACCTGCGGTTGTAGTCGAGGGTTCGTTGGGTGGACAATTAGACCAGTGATTTGATAAAGCGCCCATGGCGAGAAACGCGTTGGAGGTTTTTCTTTTTGTTTCAATTTTTTTTATTGCATTTTAGAGAGATATACATTGTACATTTAGCATTTCCAAAAAAGTGGTATGTGTATACAATCTTACAAATCCAATATATTAAACATATTTTTGAAACATACACAATAAGTTGTTGTTGTTTATTTCGCTAGTATCTTCCTTCTTTCGCTGTGTTCGAATACACTTTTTCATGGCTTGACTGGGTGCATACTTAATTTAATCTTAATTCAATACTGCACTTTTGGAAATAAATCAGGGTACATTCATATGGGAATGTAAGTTAAGGGTGCATAAGCACATTGTATAAGGATCAGGAAGATTAGTATTAATATATGATTGATACTCTAAAGATTGGTGGTTATCAGGAGAGCTCAACTCTACAGTATGTTTTTAACCTTGGTTATATCGGTTTGCAAGTGTTTAAACAATCAGGACAAGACTATGAACACTCAATATCTATTATTCAATAAGTTAAGTGTTCTTTAAGCACTGTGGGACTTGACACACAGAACGGATGAGCCTGACGAAGTTGAGGATTCTGCGAAATGCGTAGCTCCATTCAGTGTAGTTTGAGCATTACGGCCACCGTACTTCTTCGGAGGACCTGCGTTCCAGCAGCAATACCAGACGTGGTAGCAGGAGCCTGTCGGTTCTGCAGTGAAGCCGAAGAGTGCTGTCGCCAGTGGATTTATTTTACTATGTAAGTTCATCTATTATTTTATGTGTGAATAAATACCAATTTTTTAAATCATTGTCTCTTCAATGTTCCTGTCGGTCTGAGGAATCAGGGGTGATTCTAAGGCCGTGCTTATAGTGACGGCGACGCGACTAATGCCGTCGCCATTGCGAAAGTTATATTTCAAATTTAGGCGACGTCGCTGGCTACAAGGCCAGTGATGTCAGAAAAGGGGAAGGGCAGAGGGACGGAGAAGCTCCTGATTGGCTGCAAGGGGAGGCTGTCGCCGAAAAAAATCAAATATCAGTGACTACCAGATTTTTGGTAGCACTCTCGCTCCGTCGCTTTGTCACCGTCGCGTGCACTATAAGCGCCAACAACAGCGACAATGCATTTGTTTTGACGTGACGGTCACATCACCGTCACTATAAGCGCAGCCTAAGAAGACAGATGCTACATGCAGGCTCGGGTTGCCTACAGACAGGGAAAAATACAACTGGAAGACGGAAACCTGAAAAACCTTTTACCCCCTGTGTACTCACACATGGCCGTGTGAGTAAGATTTGAATTTTTATATTTGCCCTTTTGTCACCAATATTATTGTGTTATCAACACTTATAATACATTGTTATTATCACTTTGTCAACTAAACACTGTCTGTGTAAACTCACTTGTGTTTTTGTTATCAATATGTGCTCCCCGTTTTTTCTGTTGTACTATAATAATAATAATAATAAGTACTGTTCTATTCTGCAGCACTGCCAGCCATTTACAGTAGTGAACCCACGAGCCGAATCTTCGCCAATCGGTCACAGGAGAACGGATCAATCGGCAACTTGGCTAATTACCTATCGTTGTGTGGATTGTATTAATGCACATATTAAAGGGGAAAAATAAATAAAAGGCAGCCTGGACTGCTGCTTTAAAATCAGTTATATCTACAGAAGACATTCTGTAGCAAATAGAATTTGTGCACAGAGCAGCACAGAGTATACTGTACCTGTACTGATTATTCTCAGCTGTCTGCTGCTTCTGCTAAACTCTGTGTCGTAAAAGCCTTTAGCTGTTTGGACGCATTAGTACACGTTCTATATGACATTAGTATGTATTGTTTATTGTTTGGGGGGGGGGGGGGGGGGGGCGAGCCAGACAATAGGGATACAGCACAAAAGGCCATTCTGTGTTTGAGGCTTCTTTGTCATGCTGCTATTCATTCTATTAAAGGGATACTGTACCTTGGCTTTTTCTAACAGGCCAGTCTCATTGCCACATTATGTTAATTGCTCTTTTACAGGCACAGCCAAACTTCCCATTTATAGAGTTGCGATAAACACATTTGTTTCGTATTTTTTGTTGCTTTTAAATGTTGTTGCCCAAGCGCATAATTCTGAACAGCACAAAACAACAAGACCCAATAATATTAATTACATGGTGCTGTTACTAGGGACTAGTTAGGAGCACCTTTAACCCTTTCGCTGCTAGTGTGGCCCGCTACTCTACAGAGCAATGTATTGCTGACTCCTCTGGCAGCAAAAAGACTAAGGTGAGCCTGCTGCAGCAATCAGGGCTGATTTGTAGAAGTTCCTTAGAAGTACATGTAGATGCCTTCCACGGGTCCCAAAACCTGTGTGTTCTCCCCCCTCCCCTCCTCCCCATCCTATTTCCATGTGTGACACTGATTACAAAGCAGGCAGGGATTCTGGGTGACAACATGCAAATGAGCACACTGTGCAGGTCCAGCTTTCCCAGGAGAAAGGGACTTCTGGTCCGGCCCAACTTCTGGGAACGTTGTCCCAGCAAAAAAAGATATATAGAGCAGAAAAGGGGCTGAGAAAAGCGTTACTACCAAATATAAATTGCAAAGAAACAAACCCTCCTAAAAATAAATATTAAAGGCGGAGCACCCAGGAGCAAGGCATAGTAATAAACACACGGAAAATACAGATTCCAAAAGATAGAACCTGCAGGAACTCCAAAACGGGGCAATCAGGGTTGGTGAAAGGTATTACAAAATGTATTATTAGTACCACTGGACGAAAATAGACCGTTGTCCCAGCGCTTGTCCCCCGTCCCCCCTAGTGGCGGCCCTGACACGGGGTGCATGTGTGTGTGTCCTGTTTGCTTCCTTTTCATATAAAACCTGGTTGTTTCCCTACATTTTTTGCTTGAGTTGTTACAACAGTTTGGGTGAAACTGCATAGCCTGTGTCATTGCATTAGAGACGTAGGCGTAGATCGTTTTCCTTCCTATTCCTCATGATGTCTTTCTGTGCTGATGTAATAACGTGCAGCTTCATGATCTCTGCACTCCCTGTGCAGCCATGTACATGGATTACTGGAGACACGGCCCCACCGATGGGAAGCTGAGAGGGTGACACAGGGCAGGAGATGCAGATAACGAGCAACGTGACATGATTTGTTTTGCACTAAATGCACAGAGGTGTTATCCTCCGAGGACTGAAATCGGGGAGATTTTGGTGTTCTGCCATTTTTATGGAGAAGTACTGATTTTTATCTGCGACATTCCATTGAGGTCCGTCTATAACAGGGGTGGCCCACTAAAGTCCTCAAGTCCCCCAACAGGTCCAGTTTTCAGTATATTCCTGCTTCAGCACAGGTCACTCAGTCAAAGACTGAGCCACTGATTGAGCCACCTGTGCTGAAGCAGGGACTGAGCCACCTGTGCTAAAGCAGGGATATCATGAAAACCTGACCTGTTGGTAGCTTTTGAGGACTGGAGTTGACCACCCCTGGTCAATAATGCCCATATATAGGGTGCAGTTGTCCTTCGTCTTGTTGCTGCTGTCGCCTGTTTGAAAATAAAATGTGCGTTTCCTTTTCGGATCACCAACTTTATTGGGATATCCTCCAGTCATTCTCTACTAAACATTTTTATAAACTAGATTGGACCGAATTGTTTCCATGTGTTTATAATTCTGGGTTTATTTCCCTTTGAATCAGACAAGAACCTTAGGCTGCGCTTATAGTGCTGGTGACGCGACGTCGCCCAAAAACAAATGTATTGCCGCTGTCGCGTGCGCTTATAGTAAATGAGACGGGAGCGACGCAAAATTTGGAAGCCGGTCAAATGTGATTTTTCTGAGGCTGTCGCCATATGTGACAGCCTCTGAACCAATCAATTACCTGGTCGCCGCAAAGCGAATTACAACTTTCGCTAGCAGTAACGGGTGACGTCACTCATCGCGTCGCCGTCGCGCGCACTTTAAGTGCGGCCTTAGATTGTAAGATTTTAGGCAGGTGCAGTGTCTGGGAAATGATATTGTATGTACAAAGTTACATACACAGTGGGATTAATTTATAAAATATATATGATTATAGCATAACCCCGATCATTGCTTTGTTAGAATCGCTTCCACATTTTCCCCTTCATTAGACAAGCAGCATGTATTGTAGATTCTGTCATCTACATTGGCGAGTAATAAATTAGCGGTTACTTGTTAGCCATTTTAAGCCGCAATTTTTACGAGTCGGAAAAATGTATAATTTTATACCAACATTTCTCCCGGGGTATTGTAGGATTTCTAGTTAAGGACATGGTCAGAATGGAAAAGGGAAACGACGGCAGTTCATTTAAAAAAAAATAACTGCATAAATTGTTTTACTGACGATCTGGTTGGTTCTGCCCTTTTAATATACAAAAAAACACACACACAGAATTGATATCTTGGAAACGTTCCACAGACGCCCTGAAACGGCGTGTGCATCTCTATGGCATTGGAGTAGCAAATTGAAATTCTTATAATGTGTTTTGAGAATGAGTCTTGTAAGGTTTGATGAGGTGGAAAAGGTACTTATAGCAGTGGTTTCTTACAATACAACTCCATACACTGTACTTGGCTCGTTGCCATAGCTAATGTCTTTTTAATGGGGGAGTAGCATTTGGAAGAATGCAATTATATTATCGCACCAAGTAGGGTGGTAAATAAGTTTCTGTTGAAGCATCAAAGCATTTATTTTCATTATAACCTGAAGTATCTAAAATTGTATTTTAATTCCAGTAAAAAAAATAATTTAAAAAAAAAAAAAAACCCCTGCATGGATGCAATAATTCTCATATTAAAGCAATATGTATCAATGCAGAGAGAAGTTTTTGACACTGCAGTTTCAAGCCAACAGTTGGGTCACCTGGTCAAAATTGATTGCCACAGAGGTTTATGCAATGTTGGACCTACTGGGATTTTGACACAGAAGTGTGAACAAAATGGTGCTCACATATGCAGAATTTGGTACATTGTATTATTGTGTATGTTGGGTAATTTCTCCCTAACTCCTAATTAAGAGCCGGTGTCCACAAAGCAAAGATTGGAGCACGTTCCGATGTAGTGGACATAATTGCTCCCGTTAAAGTGATGCATTGCGGAAATACAATATTTGGCACAAAATTGAACACCGCTCCATTGATGCCTTTACTTTTTACTTTATCTCCAGATATATATATATATATATATATATATATATATATATATATATATATATATATATATATATATATATATATATATTGTAACTTATATGTATATTGTGCTGTTCTTCAATCAAATGTATCAATACATCACATTTTTTTTAGGGAGGTAAAATAATATCGGAGGGGAGGGGAGGGGGTACATCAAGGAAAGGGGGGGGAGGGGACACAGTTATATTCTTGCATCCAATTGGTCTACCTTTTATTACCTGTATTACCTCCGCACGGTCACGGTATCATTTTTTTCTGGAGAGGATCAACAGCCCAATCCATCAAGTAGCTCGCCTTAAACTTCACATCAGAGGAGAACGCACCTACAACTATCATAGCAGAATTGTGGTCACACTCACCCTTGGTATGTCTGATTGAGCTAACCATGGCTGCCAAACTTTCTGGAATTTAGTGCCGGTATCATTAACCAAGCTCGTAAGTTTCTCCATTTGACAAACAAACCAAATTCGATTTGAATTTTGGATATTTGTGGAGTATCTTTTTGTTTCCATAATGCTGCGATCTCGCATCTCGTCGCGGTTGCAAAGTGGGCAACAAGTTTACTTTCGTACCTGGATAAATCTTGCACCGATCTATTTAGAAGGAATAACCAGGGATCCATAGGTATATCAAGGCCCAATATCCTCTGTAGCCAATTTCCTTTCAGTCCTTAATCACTAAATTCATTTGGAACTATAAGAAACTAAGAATAAGGGGAAGGGTTCTTAGAAGACCTACATTGGCCGGAGGACTAGCAGTACCTTGCTTGTTATCATATTACAAAGCTGCTCAACTATGACAAATTGTCCATGGCACATCGACCCAAATCTGAAAAGATGGGTAGCTTTAGAAAATGAAACTTGTCTACCTTTAAACCTAAAGACTTTAATCCGGTCCCCACAAATGTTGACAAATTCGCTCAGAGAGCCGCTGTCCTCAATGACCAACTCATTGAAAATATGGAAGGCTGCAAAGTTCAGATGTACTTTGACTACCAGGAATTCACTAATGTCCCCCTTACTAAATAACCCAGATTTTGCTCCTGGTCTGAACAATAAAGATTTTACAATTTTGCAACAGAAAGGGCTTCTTAGACTCAGATTTAGGAACGGTTAAAAAAAATCAAAACGTTCAAACAAATTCAAGAAAAAAGTATGCCCCATACTGAATTCTTTAGGTACCTCCAGCTCCAAATGTACACAAATGTACAAAGAGATAACATGTTCAGGTACAGAGTTTTCACAGAAACTGCAGTGCATGACCCAATGGGAGTCTGATCTAGATGAAGTATTAGAAGAAGACTGGAATGAAATATTTGAGTCGGCTGCCAAAAGCTCAATTTGTACCACATTAAAGGAGAACGCATATAAAGTTATGATGAGGTGGTACCTTACCCCGTTTTAGCTTTCCAAATTTACCCCTAGATATTTTCCAATGTGTCCAAAAAACTGAGGAGAACAGGCAGATTTGTGGCATATGCTGTGGTTTTGTCCTCATGTTGCATCCCTCTGGAGGGAAATTAAAAATTGGCTACAGATTAAATATTTTATTGTAAAATTCTACTTAAATACTTCAAATTGATTTGGAAATAACTTGCCGCATGGCCACATGAAGAAGCGAATTTAAAAAGCCATATAATCCAGCACAATTAAAAAACAAAATACTGTTGTGTCTTTAACTGGAGGTGTAAGCGATAAGAGATACTCCGGTTCAATGACCACGATATATTACATGCTAATTTCCCAGGATCTAGAGGAAATAATCTCCTCTGAACGGACAAGGGATAACTTTTTCTCTGCTGAATGTGTCTGCATCATGTTGCTGCAGGATTCTTAATCAGCACAGGAATTAACGATCATTCATTGATGCTTCTAAACCAGTACTTGCCTCTTAGGACTTGTAACTCAATACTTGATCTAATCTAATTGAATAGTGTTTGGAATGACGGTTAACCCACAGTTTGTCACTGCACAGAATCTGCTAATGTCGCAGTTACATAGATCACTTGGGCCATTCCTAACACAATCTACTGGCCAGCTGAAGATGATAAATCAGTCATTGTCGTGTGTGTGTGTGTGTGTGTGTGTGTGTGTGTGTGTGTGTGTGTGTGTGTGTGTGTGTGTGTGTGTGTGTGTATAGATATAAATGTGTGTATGTGTGTGTGTATATATACAGTGGTGTGAAAAAGACAGTACACCCTCTTTGAATTCCATGGTTTTACATATCAGGACATAACAATCATCTGTTCCTTATCAGGTCTTAAAATTAGGTAAATACAACCTTAGATGAACAATAACACATGACATATTACACCGTGCCATGATTTATTTAACAGAAATAAAGCCAAAATGGAGAAGCCATGTGTGAAAAACTAAGTATACCTTATGATTCAATAGCTTGTAGAACCACCTTTATTTAGCAGCAATAACTTGAAGTAATCGTTTTCTGAATGACTTTATCAGTCTCTCACATCGTTGTTAAGGAATTTTGGCCCACTCTTCTTTACAACATTGCTCCAGTTCATTGAGGTTTGTGGGCATTTGTTTATGCACAGCTCTCTTAAGGTCCAACCACAGCATTTTAATCGGGTTGAGGTCTGGACTTTGACTGGGCCATTGCAACACCTTGATTCTTTTATTTTTCATCCATTCTGTTGTAGATTTGCTGGTGTGCTTGGGATCATTGTCCTGTTGCATGACCCAATTTCGGCCAAGCTTTAGCTGTCAGACAGATGGCCACACATTTGACTCTAGAATACTTTGGTATACAGAGGAGTTCATGGTCAACTCAATTACTGCAAGGTTCCCAGGTCCTGTGGCTGCAAAACAAGCCCAAATCATCACCTCTCCACCACCGTGCTTGACAGTTGGTATGAGGTGTTTGTGCTGATATGCTGTGTTTGGTTTTCGCCAAACGTGGCGCTGTGCATTATGGCCAAACTTCTCCACTTTGGTCTCATCTGTCCAAAGGACATTGTTCCAGAAGTCTTGTGGTTTGTTCAGATGCAACTTTGCAAACCTATGCCGTGCTGCCATGTTCTTTTTAGATAGAAGAGTCTTTCCTCTTGCAAACAAACCATACTTGTTAAGTGTTTTTCTAATTGTACTGTCATGAACTTTAACATTTAACATGCTAACTGAAGCCTGTAGAGTCTGAGATGTAACTCTTTTTTTTTTTTTTTTTGCAATTTCTCTGAGCATTGCACGGTCTGACATTGGGGTGAATTTGCTGGGCTGTCCACTCCTGGGAAGATTGGCAACTGTCTTGAATGTTTTCCACTTTTGAATAATCTTCTCACTGTAGAATGATGGACTTTAAATTGTTTGGAAATGGCCTTATAACCCTTCCCAGATTGATGGGCAGCAACAATTGCTTCTCTAAGATCATTGCTGATGTCTTTCCTCCTTGGCATTGTTTTAACACACACCTGAATGATCCAGACCAGTAAATAGCTAAAACTATAGAGGTGGTCACGCTTGCTGATGATCAATTAATCAAGGGCATTTGATTAGCAGCACCTGTCTGCTACTTAGCATCTTAATTCCTATGGAAGCAGTGAGTGTGTATTAATGTTTCACATATGGCTTCTCCATTTTGGCTTTATTTTTGTTAAATAAATCATGACACAGTGTAATATGTCATGTGTTGTTGTTCATTTGAGGTTGTATTTACCTAATTTTAAGACCTGCTAAGGAACAGATGATTGTTATTATATCCTGATATGTAAAACCATGGAATTCAAAGAGGGTGTACTTTCTTTTTCACACAACTGTACGTACATACATACACATATATACACATACATACATAGGCATTTTTTCTGGGGGTACGCCGTATCCCCACCTTTTTCATACTGCTATTGTATAAGCTATTAACACAGTAGCTGTCTGCGCATTGGCAAGTTCCGTGTCAATAGCTTCTCACAAAAAGATTGTTGGAGGACCACAGTATCCCCACCTTGTGTGTGTGTGTGTGTGTATATATTTATTTATTGTGTGTGTGTATATATATATATATATATATATATATATATATATATATATATTATATTATATTGTAGAGGTATCTGTACCGTGTTAGCCGCGCTTAATAATAAAAAACAAATAGTCAATACCGTTCTGTGGCTAATGAAATGCTTTTATTTGTGCGAGCATTCGAGATACTCTGATCTGAACCCCATTATAACGCAGTGCTCGGGGTCCACCTGACATGACCACGTTATAACCGGGATCGTGAAAGAAAAAAAATATGGCCGCCGCGATCAGGGGACCCGGCGGCACCCCCACGCAGGACTTACTCGGAGCAGGGTGCTGGGGATCCGACATCACGGGTCCACCATTGCTCGCGGGGGGTAGTGTCTGTCTCCGTGTCTGTCTGTGTGTCTCCGTGTGTAGGTAATAAAGCATTGAATAGAAGAGAAAGAGAAGGAAAAAAATGGCAGCCGCAATCAGGGAACCCGGCGGCACCCCCACGCAGGGGAGGTGAGTGAGTGAGTGTGTGTGTATATATGTATATATATAAAAATTGGCTTTATTCATTCAACTAGGCAGGAAAGTATTTGGGGCATTAGTTGATCACAGGTGAGGCTCTGCGTAATGTGGCAGTGGGTGCAAGTAGCATAACTACTCCAGTAATTATTAGATGTATTGGCTTTGAGCCTTTATTTAGATTAAGCTTTTGGGTATTGCATGTATAGAAAAACTCAGTAACTTTATACACTGCAGTTTGTTTGTTTGTTTGTTTGTTTGTTTGTTAAATGGGAGAGGATAAATGTATTCAATCTAACTAGCATCATAACAATAAGCCTAATGTAACCTTGGTTTGCTGAATCTCTGGTTTGAGCTGGTATAAACATGCAATTTCTCGTTGTTCTGGATTATATTTATAAAAATATCCATATCGTTGTGTGTTTTTTTTTTATGTAGCATATTTTGCTAGACTATTGTTATTTTTTCCTGGAAGTGAAAATATTTATGGGTGGAGTAACTTGGCACTTGTTCTGACAGATAAACATCAATAGCATCAATATACACCAGATTGCAATTATTATATTACAGATATACCCCACATTAACGTACGCAATGGGTTCAGAGCATGTATGTAAAGCGAAAATGTACTTAAAGTGAAGCACTACCTTTTTTCCCACTTATCGATGCTTCGGTACAGGTAGGGAGCGGTATTGCTGTTCAGGATGTGCTGATAGGCACATGCGCGAACTGCCGTTTGCCTATTGGGCGAGGGGAATCAGCGCGTCACTCCTACGGCGGTCTGGAGGGCAGAATAAGTGTCCATACTCGTGAAGCGTGAGTACGGACACAGGGGTATGGGGTTATTGAAAATATGTCCTTACTCGCGAGTGTACTTAAAGTGAGTGTCCTTAAACCGGGGTATGCCTGTATCTATAATGGCATCAATATAACCAGATTGCCATCAGTTCTTATATGACAAAGATTGTATATTAAAACGTGTGTGTGTGTGTGTGTGTGTGTGTGTGTGTGTGTGTGTGTGTGTGTGTGTGTGTGTGTGTGTGTGTGTGTGTGTGTGTGTGTGTGTGTGTGTGTGTGTGTGTGTGTGTGTGTGTGTGTGTGTGTCTCGACATAGCAAATTCTGGAAGTTTGCCAAGAAATTTTTTAAATGTTATTTATTTTTAAACAGGAGCCACGCTAACACCGCGTTATAAGCGGATCCGCGTTGTAACGGGTTGAGCTGTATATATTTATATATGTGTGTGTATACATATATGTATCCTGTCTCATTCACCCCCTGATTAAATTAAGCTTTCAGACCTAGGCAGGGAATACCCTGTGTAGAATAAACATCTGTTTGAATGAGCTTCACATGTGCTAATTATCAGGCGGAACTTAACTGTCGGGTGACTTGTTAGGTCCATGAAAACACAGACATAGCAACCTGAAGCTGCTTGCAGCCCATTTCAAGTAGCACATTGTAAGTAGCAAGAGAACTGAAGTTTAAAAGGAAGTTCAAAAGATGTGAAGAAGTGGACAACACCTACTGGCCCTGATTCCAGAATTTGATCTACGCTGGAAAGGAGGATATTATCTATCCCAGACTGCACATATCAGCACTTTACTATTGCTGTGATGCCACTTTTACTATTTATATTTGCTATGGCCTCACTTCTTTTCAAACTATGCACTTCTTTCTACCAGCCTCAGTATGTCTCTAATTCTATTCATATATCTCCATCTCTCCTTGCTTCATCACTTCTCAGTTCACATGAAGTCTTTTCTTACCTGCGCCCTCTGACACTACACAGCTTTATCCCCTGCACTAAATCACACCCCTACAAATCATCCTCACACATTCTCTTTCTATCCATGCTTCTCCTCCTTGCTTCTGGGATATCTCTCCCAATCCTGGTCCCTGCCTTATTTCTACATGCTCTCGCCCTCGTCTGCCAAATGCAACAACTTCTCCTTCTGGTATCAACCCCTCCAAACTCATACCAATCCCCTGCTACCCTCCCTCCTCTCTCCCTTTCTCCTGTGCCCTTTGGAATGCTCACTCCCTTTCTAACAAGTTCCTCTCTGTCCATGACTTCTTTCTGTATCACTCTCTGCTCCTATTTGCTATAACTGAGACCTGGCTCTCTCAGTCTGACTCTGCTCTGGAAGCTGCCCTCACCTATGATGGCCTTCCCTTCTCCCACACTCCGCGCCCTGATGGCAGGGGTGGAGGCATGGGGCTACTCCTCTCTCTGCCGTTACTGTACCCTTCCTACTCCTCCCTCTCTTGCTTTTCCCTCCTTTGAGGCTCACGCTGTCCAGATCTTCTCTCCTCTCCCTGTCCACGTGGTGGTCATCTATCGCCCACCTACCTCTACTCATCCCCCTTCTGTCTTTCTCTCTCACTTGGAATCCTGTCTCTCTTTCTTTCTCTCCTCTCTCCCTGTTCTTCTCCTTTGGGACTTCAACTGCCACATTGATGACCCCTCTCTCCCTTGGGCTTCCCGCTTTCTCTCTCTAACCTCTTCTTTTGGCCTTCAACAGCGGACTGCAGCCAGCACCCACAAGGATGGCCACTACCTGGACCTGGTTTTCACTAAAAACTTCTCTCTCTGATTTCTCCATTTCCCCCTTTCCCCTCTCTGGCCATCACCTCATCTCATTCTCTCTCTCTCACTTCTCTCCTTCTCCACCTCCATCTACCCCTCGGTTCTGCAGAAACCTGCGCTCTATTAACCTACCAGCCTTTGAGTCCACTTTACGCTCCTCCCTCTCCTCTCTGTTCTGCTACAGACTCTGAAAACCTTGTCAGGAACTACAATTCTGCCTTATCCTCCTCTCTTGATCTACATTCCCCGCTTTCTCTCTGCCGTCCTCACCCTTCAAACCCCAGACCCTGGCTAAATTCCCACACGCGCATGCTGCGTTCCTCCACTCGTTCCCCTGAACTCCTCTGGAGGAAATCTCAATCTCACACTCTCGCAGACTTCCTTCACTACATATTTATGCTATCCTGTTTCAACTCTGCCTTCTCAAGCTAAACAAACCTACTTTTCTTCATTAAACAACACGCACAAGTCTAACCCACGCCGACTCTGTCTTTGACTCCTTAATCAGACCACCCTCAGCTGCCTCGTCTTCCTCCTCCTCCTCCATCTCACCTCAGGACTTTGCTGACTATTTTAAGGAAAAGGTGGAATCCATACGTCAGAACATCCCCTGTGTTTCCTCCTCCCATCCTACACTGCTCCCTGGCTCTCCTCCTGCCTTCCTTGACTCTTTTTTCACTGTCTCAGAGAAGGATGTGTCACTGTTGATCTCCTCTTCTCCCTCTACCACTTGCCCTCATGACCCCATTCCCTCCCATCTCCTAAAACCTCTTGCTCCTACTATAATCCCTATGCTCACACACATTTTTAACTCCTCCCTCTACTCTGGTACCTTTCCCTCCTCCTTCAAGCATGCAACAGTCATGCCATTACTCAAAAACAGCAAACTTGACCCTACCTGTCTTTCTAACTATCGCCCTGTCTCCCTCCTGCCTTTTGCCTCTAAACTCCTTGAACGTCTTGTATTCTCTCGCTTGCTCCATTTTCTCAATACCTATTCTTTCCTAGACCCTCTACAATCTGGCTTTTGCACTGCTCACTCGACTGAAACAGCCCTCACTAAAATAACTAATGACCTCCATGCTGCCAAAAACAGAGGTCATTACACTCTGCTCATATTACTCGACCTCTCTGCAGCATTTGACACCATGGACCACCCTCTTCTCCTTCACATTCTCCATACTCTTGGTATTCGGAATAAAGCTCTATCCTGGTTCTCCTCTTACCTCTCTCATTGTACTTTCAGTATCTATTCTGCTAACACCCCCTCCTCCATCGATCTCTCTGTGGGGGTCCCCCAGGGCTCTGTCCTGGGACCTCTTCTCTTTTCTCTGTACACACTTTCTCTAGGTGACCTAATCACATCTCTTGGGTTTAAATATCACCTTTATGCTGACGACACACATTTACTTTTCAACCCCAGACCTTACACCTCCTGTACAAACCAAAGTTTCTGAATGTCTCTCTGCTATATCATACTGGATGGCCCTTCGCCACCTCAAACTTAACATGGCAAAAACAGAGCTCCTCATACTTCCTCCCAAACCTGGCCCTACTACCTCCTTCCACATTACTGTTGGAAGTACGATCATTCACCCAGTAGCCCAAGCACGCTGCCTAGGGGTCACACTTGACTCCTCCCTCACATTCAGAACGTTTCTAAAACCTGTTGCTTTTTCCTCCGCAATATCACAAAGATACGCTCTTTCCTCTGTTGCTCGACTGCTAAAACTCTGACTCAGGTCCTCATTCTCTCCCATCTCGATTACAGTAACCTCCTGCTGTCTGGCCTTCCTGCCTTTCACCTGTCTCCCCTACAATCTTTTCTACATGCTGCTGCCAGAATCGCTCTACTCTTTCCTAAATCTGTCTCAGCGTCTCACCTGTTGAAATCCCTCTCCTGGCTTCCAATCAAATCCCGCATCTCGCACTCAATTCTGAACCTCACTTTTAAAGCTTCACATTCTTCTGCCCCTCCTTACATCTCAGCCCTAAATCTTCGCTATGCACCATCCCGACTCTTGCGTTTTTCTCAAGGATGTCTTCTCTCTACTCCCTTTGTATCTAAAGCCCTTTCCCGCCATAAACCTTTCTCACTGACTGCCCCACACCTCTGGAATGCCCTTCCCCTCAATACCCGACTAACACCCTCTCTAGCCACCTTCAGACACACTTGCTTAAAGAAGCATATGAGTAGCACCGTGGCTAATACTATACGCTTGATACATCAAGCTTGGCCCCCTGCAGACGCACTTACCAGAACGCCCTCCCACTGTCTCTGTACGTTCTTCCTACCTACCAATTAGATTGTAAGCTCCTTGGAGCAGGGACTCTTCTTCCTAAATGTTACTTTTGTCTGAAGCACTTATTCCCATGACCTGTTATTTATATTATTTGTTATTTATATGATTGTCACTTATTACTGTGAAGCGCTATGTACATTAATGGCGCTATATAAATAAAGACATACAATATATACTAATATGTGTGTGTGTTGTGACAAACGCCCCTCTTTTGTAGCGCTGACGTCTGTCTGGGATCTTCCCGACACAGTCTTCTAGGGTTAATTATAGAACAAACAGGATCATGCAAAGTATTACGTTGCTTAACTCAGGCTTCTGCCTCCTTTATTTTCATCCAAATCAGGGACTGCAGCTTTAACATGTGTAGGCAGGAGGCACTCAGACATTAACCTTCAGCGGTTTACTCATATCAGTGTTATAGCATTTCACACAGTATCACTTTTAAGAACCAAACCAAATTATATAAACAAAATCCTATCCCATTCAGGGATCTAACTACACATGTTGAATCAGCCTCTTTAATTGCTGCTGGACCAACTAACCTGGTTCCCCAGCTTAAAATAATGCCCTTTCATTTAGGGTCACTAGATACAGCATAGTCTTTTAGAAACAGCAATACATATTTGTTTGTCTTATCTGTTCGTGGTGGGAACTCGGTCCCAAGTGTCCAGGCAAATCCTCTGGTACTGTGATACTTGAAGGAGCCGTCCACCCCGAACTGGATGCAGGGGAGCAACGAAACCCCCAGCCTCCAGGCTCTAAGGCGAGAGAGTGAAATGCAAACCTCTCTGCTCTAAATACCTGTGATAGTGATTAGGAGAGCAGGTGAGGGAGAACTAGACCCATTGTAATCTGTGGTCTGGATTTTCCAGCCACCAGCCCGAGTTAATGTATAGCTGTGGAATGGATCATTTTGAACTATTCCTGCATTTTCTGACCTAAAACGGGGCAGAAAGCTGCCTAACATCTTTGGACTATGTCACAGCGCACAGCCAAGAAGGGGATGAGGAGCAGGTCTGGCAAAAAATCTTTATTTGAGTTCCATAAAAACGGGGGTTACAACCTTCGACGCATTTCGTGCACCGCAGGCACTTTGTCAAGAAGTGTGTTATGTGGTGTGCAGAACATTTAAATAGCAGCTGATGCTGCTTTGGCGCCAAAGAGACCAATGACGTCATTAACCATGTTAGCCAATTGGTGTGATCCCGCATCACACTCGTCAGAACATTCAGAGACTTGCCCAGCCCCTCTGCGGGACATAGCCTATCAGTGCCAAGTGAGCTAACATGCATCGCAAGACAGTGAGAGACCAGTTCTCGCGAGATGCGGCTCACACCGTTCTCGGCCGTCCGCGCATGCGCATGCGGGTCACCCCTGTTAAGCAAAGAAACATCCTTCTTATACGATACACAGATTACATGAAGGAAAACTATTAACACCTCCCTGCCCAGCATCACAAGGTCTCACCACAGAGAGATCTCAGGAAACGAGCACCCTTGTTTTTGCCAGGCAGAGAGTAATAAAAAGTGTATAACACAGATACTACTCTAAGTGTATATACATCTATACAGGGACACAACAATCAAAAGTGTCAACATCAAGCTGCCATTAGATTTGACATATACATAAGAAACAAAACATGACATTGATTACTAACATACATTTCACATATCTAAAATATTTCNNNTTTTATAATTTACTTACACCTATATAAAAACAATGTTTTAACCCAATAATGATGCAAAGGATATGTGCAATAATAAATCTATTAAAAGTACCTATTCTAATTCCACACATGTTTCGTTATTTGCATAAGTATGACACTCCTTATATGCTTTTTTATTTATATACATTTATATAACATCAGTAACACAGATTTCTGCTATATAAATAAAAACAGCATAGGCAGTGTCCTACTATGACAAAATAACAACACAATGCTAGGAATTAGAATAGGTAATTCAAGGAATTTATTATTCACAGGATCCTTTGCCATCATTATGCGGGTTAAAAATGTGTTTTAAATATAGGTGTAGAAAATGTCCTAGAGAAATATTACAAGAAATATTCTAGATATGTGAAATGTATGTTAGGTAATCAATGTCATGCTTTTGTTGCTTATGTATATGGCAAATCTAATGGCAGCTTTGAGGATTGAATTTGATGGTTGGGAATCCCGATATGATGTATCATACACTTAGAGTAGTATCTGTTGTTTATAACTTTATACTCTCTGCTGGCAAAACAAGGGCGACTCCGTTTAAACTGAGATCCTCTCTGTGGTGATGATGAGACCTTGTGATCGCCTAGCTGGCAGGGACTAGGGTGTTAATGTTTTACCTTCATGTAATCTGTGTATCGTTTTATAAGAAGGAGTTTCATTTGCTCTCAAGCAGGCGCTGACACCGTAATGCGATGCGCTGGAGACGTTTAACCCCATAATGATGCAAAGGATATGTGAATAATAAATTCCTATAAATTACCTATTCTAATTCCTACATTGTTGTTATTTTGGCATAAGTATGACACTCCTATATGTTTTTATTTATATACATTTATATAACATCACTTAACACAGATTTGTATATAAATAAAAACAGATAGGAGATAGGAATTTATTATTCACATATCCTTTGCATCATTATGG
>WSYH01008187.1:676-10951 GCA_036426205.1 Ascaphus truei
GCAGACACAGACACACACACAGAATGGGAGGGGGGCAGACACACACATACATACACTGGGAGAGGGGCATCACACAGTGGGAGGGGGCAGTCACACATACACAGACTGGGAGGGGGGCAGTCACACACACACACTGGGAGGGGGGGCAGTCACACACACACACACAGAATGGGTGGAGGGCAGACACACACACACACACACTGGGAGAGGGGCATCACACAGTGGGAGGGGGCAGACACACACACACTGGGAGATGGGCATCACACATTGGGAGGGGGGCAGACACACACACACTGGGAGATGGGCATCACATAGTGGGAGGGGCAGTCACACATATACACACAGACACACACAGACTGGGAGGGGGGGCAGTCACACACAGACACACAGACTGGGAGGGGGGCAGTCACACACACACACTCCCAGCTGAAGTTAACCTAGTCAGTACTGCACTGCAGACTAGACATAGGTTTTCCAGGCATATAACTGGTGGCTTTTATTTATCCTGTCACATTCCTCCCCTGTTAGTGTGTGGCTGGGGCTACGCACGGCTGAAGCCCGACCATCCACCCCTTCTCTAGAAAAGAAGTCAGCATTTGCGTTCTCTTTTCCCGGCCTATGCTGGATCTCAAATGAGAAGGGTTGGAGGGCCATATACCACCTGGTCAATCTAGCATTGGAATCCTTCATGCTAGTTAACCACTTCAGTGGAGCATCATCCGTTACCAAAGTAAAATGGACTCCTGCCAGGTAATGCCTCAAAGCATCGATTGCCCACTTGACTGCGAGGCACTCTTTCTCAATTACTGAGTAGTTTTTTTCCCTTGGGAACAATTTCCTACTCAGGAAAAGGGAGGGTCTCTGCGGGGACCAGCATTTGGACTCCGTCCTTGCTGGAACGACTGCTCCTTCCTTTGGACTTGGCAGGTCCGTGACGGGCCGTAGGTTCCCCATTGATCCGACCTCCCTCTTTGGGCGTCCGCAAGTGCCGGTGGAGTCGGGTCCAGGACACTCGCCTGCTGCTCAGCCCCAAGGAAGTTCTCCACGAGTCGGACCGCCAAAGCTAGGGTTTCAGCAGCGTGGCATTTTACCCACGTGCGTGCGGAAGGGGGTATTATTTGTAGAAATTGTTCCAAAACCACCTGCTCAAGAATTGCCTCCTTAGTGCACTCCTCGGGTTGTATCCAGCGCGGTAGAGTTCTACCACTACACCACAGAAGCTGTGTGACATCTAGAAATAGACTTTAGATTTAACATTGACATGTACCCTGTGGCAATGTGTTGTAGAGGATAAATATATTTATAGGTTATGTCATGTCACACCAAGCCTATGGTGTAGAGCAGGCCTGCACAACACGCTGCCCGCGGGCCGCATGCGGCCCGCCGGCACTCACTGTGTAGCCCGCGTGGTGATGTGCATGGGGGGGTGGGTGAGGGGGAGAGATGGGGGTATGAGAGATAGATGGGGAGTATCGCAAAGGTTGATAGTGAGGGGTTCTGGGGGAGACATGAGGATGATGATGAGGGGTGCTGGGGGAGATATATGAGGATGATGATGATGAGAGGTGCTGGAGGAGAGATGATGATGACGATGATGATTTTACCCGTGCGGCCCAAATTTTTTTTTCCTTGGAGCAGTTCGGCCCTTCTCGCTTTACGAGTTGTGCAGGCCTGGTGTAGAGGTAAGAAGCAAGCATTGGTATCAGAAGGTCCCGAGTTCAAGCCCTGCATGTGTTTTGTACAAAATGTATTAATGTTTAATTGTGTCTGTGTCTGGTAGTCAATAAAGCATTGAATTGAATGTTTGAAAAAAATGGCACGCGACGGCAAGAGAGCAGAGAGATGAGCAGAGCAGAAAGATGTGATCACGAGGACAGCAGGAAAAGGAGAGCACTGGTAAGGCGGCAAAATGGAGAATTAAATCTGTAATGAGGACGGCAAGAGAGCAGAGAGATGAGCAGAGCAGAAAGATATGATCACGAGGACAGCAGGAAAAGGAGAGCACTGGTAAGGCGGTAAAATGGAGGAGAATTAAATCTGTAATGAGGAGGCTCGCCGGTGAAATTTTAACGCGACCCCGGTTATAACGCGGTCTTGGGGTTGTGGACCCCAAGGACCGCGTTATAACGGGGTTCAGCTGTATTTGGTGTTATAGTTAATTTAATTAATCTAAGATAATTTTATTCTCTATACAGCCTATCCACTTATAAATTTGATGCTTTTTAATTTAATTTGTATTGTCCTCATGAGTCTATTTAAGTTTTTTGTTATTGTATTCTTTATTGTGTCCTTTTGCTGGATTTCTCCCCCACAGTCATACTGCCTTCTTTCCGTGGTTACATTTTCCCCGGACTGTTTTGTTCACATGGGACTTTTTACCTGGGATACAGATAGGCAGTGTTTCCGGCGGGGAGTGCCTATAACGTGACACTCTCTAGACTCCGGAAACCACTCTTTGATAAAGCACCCATGGTGAGAAACGCGTTGGAGGTTTCTCTTTTAACTTAGGCTGTGTGTCTCAATAACTCTTTTATTTTTTCTACTTTTGCCTCCAGTTCTTCTTTTCTGCAGTGCTCCTTTTTTTCTTTGTTTTGAATGTGCGAGGAGAAGGAAAGAGAGGAGTCAAATATTACACCAAGGCCGCGTGCTTGGGAAATAATATGAATAGTATTTTTGACTGACAATATGACTCAAAATGGAGCAGTTTAGTTTATGTGTGTCTTATGGCAGAAGATTACATGGGCAGTGTAGTCACTGCATCACTTAGATTGTAAGCTCTCCAGGGCAGGGATTTCCGTTCCAATTGTCTGATTGTGTTTGTTGCACTTATTGTATTATAATTCCTTGTACTGTATTGTTTCTGCTGTAAAGCGCAGAGTACACTGCGGGGCCTTATATAAATAAAGACATACATACATGGGCATGTACAGTATCTTTACACTATAGGTTGCTGTCTGGTTTAGTTGATATTATTAACGCACTAATATGATAGACCAGGAGTTCCTTAACTTTACTTCTCATGGACATTTTCAGTGTAAATTATTTGGAGAATGTACATGTACCCTTGAATAATACAGGGGTGAGCAAACTTTTTATGCCGAGCCCCCCTTTTCATCTATGAAATTTCTCGGGCCCCCCTGCCTAATGTTATCAAAATCACATGACGTTAGCGCACGTGAGCCGGTTCAGCTATTAAGGGCGAACCAGCTTTGTGACACTTCCGCCACGCGTCTACAGTCTCCTGCAGCCAAATTCACAAGTCGCTTGGGCTGCAGGCGTGCGCGCAGGCAGTATACTCGTATTGGATCACTGCTTATTTTATTGTTGTCTGGCATCTGGTAATATGTTTTTTTCTGGTGCACAAAGGCAATCCATTTGAGGGGGCATTCATCCACCTCCTTGCTACCTCCCTTCCCCCCCCCGCCTTTTTTTCCCCTTCCCCTCCCTTTTTTCCTTCTCTCATTTGCATTCCCCAGTGTCATCCACTCCAATTTACCAGTTTTATGTATTATTTATTTATTCCCGTTTTAAATGTTGATCAGGGATCCCCATAACCAAACTCAAGGGGGGTACTGATGGATCTCCCCTGCTGATCAATAATCCCAAGTGACCCCCACTGACCCAAAGAAAAACTCTCAGCCCCCCAAAACTCATCCTCCTCCCAAGCCCCTCAATACTGCCATCTCTGCCTGACCTTCATCCCTCCATTTAGCTGGGGAGGGGGAGAGCGCTCCGTTGATCTCTTCCTGGTCCTGCAGGAGCTCCCTGGAGATAGGTGATCATGAGGCAGGGGCCTGCTTTGGCTCCTCCAGGAGCTGGAAGACCCTGCTAACAATGGGTGTGAAGCTCATTGGTCTGAAAGGGGAACCACCTCCTCCCCCGCCATAATTTCCCTCCTCTCCCCTCTTTCCCAGCAGACACAGCAAAGCGTGCAGCTGCAGCATCAATCACTCCACAGTGCCGGCCAGACCTGCAGTGGGTTTGTCACTGCGCTGGGGCGTGCTCCTCCCCTGGCCTCTTTGGAGCCATTTCTCTTCAGCCGCCGTACCTCCGCAGCCCCCGCACACACTATAATATTGGCCGCCATCTAGGGTGACCAGATTTTAAAAAGTTAAAACAGGGACACATCAAAAAAAGTATTTATCACAAATTACATCACTTAAAAATAAATATTATGATATTTGTCTAATAGTGTCCCCATTTATGCTGTATTATTAATCTCTCTCTCCCCTCCGCATCAGGACCTCTCTCCCCTCTTCCACAGTCTCACAGTGCTCTCCCCCAGTCTCTCCCTCTCCCAGTATTTCTCACTTAATCTCTAGTGTCTCTCTATCCCTCCCCTCGGTGTCTCTCCCTCCCCCCCACTCTGTTTCCCTCCCCCAAGTGTGTCTCTCTCTTTCTCCCTCCCCCTAGTGTCTCACTCTCACCAGTGTCTTCCTCTCACTACCCCCAGTGTCTCTCCCTCCCTCCGTGTTTCTCACTCTCTCCCTCCCCCCCAGTCTCTCTCACTCTCCCTCCCCTCAGTGTCAATCGCTTCCTCCCCCACTCTTTCCCTCCCCAGTGTGTCTCTCTTTCTCCCTCCCCCTAGTTTCTCTCTACCTTCCCCAGTGTCTCTCTCTCTCCCCCCAGTGTTTTTCTCACACTCTCCCTCCAGCCATTCTCTCTCCCTCCCCCCAGTGTCTCCCACTCTCCCTCCCCCTAGTGTCTCTTTCCCTCCAGCCAGTGTGTGTGTTTCTCCCTTCCCACCAGTGTCTCTCTCCCCCTCCCCCAATATGTCTCTCACCTCATATCTCTCTTTCACCCCCCCTTCCCATTACACACTTTCACACTCCCTCCCCATGACACACACTCACCCCCCTCCCCATGACATACTCTCACACTCCCTCCCCATGACATCTCACGCCCTCACCCCATGACACACTCACCCCATGACACTCACACCCTCAAACTCTCACCCCCCTTCCCCATGACACACACTCACGCCTTCACCCCGTCTCCCCATGATACTCTCTCACCCCCTCTCCCCATGACACTCTCACCCCCTCACCCCCCCTCCCATTGACACACTCACCCACTCAACCCAAATACCTATGACACACTCACCCCCTCACCCTCCCTCCCCTTGACACACTCACCCCCTCAACCCCCATACCCATGACACACTCACCCCTTCACACCCCCTCCCCATGACACACACTCACCCCCTCACCCACTCCCCATGACACGACACACTCACCCCTTCCCCATTCTTGCCTCCTCTCCCCATGACACTCGCCCCCTCCCCATGACACTCATCCCCTCACCCCATGATGCCCCCCTTCCCATGACACACTCACCCCCCCTCCCTATGATGCACTCACCCCATGACACACCTTCACCTCCTCATCCCCCCTCCCCATGACAACCCCTCACCCAACCTCCACATTTCACCCTCTCACCCCCCTCCCCATGACACCCCCTCACCCTCTCAAACTCACGCTCTCATCACGCTGCATGCAAGAAGGAGGATCTGCAAGAGCTGTGCAGCACAGCGCCACCTAATGACCGAAAGAGAAATTGCAGCTACCGACTGCTTTTCTTTCTGCTCCAGGCAAAATCGCGCCCCCGGTTTGCACACCGCTGGAATAATAATTTATTTATACATATATAAATACAGGTTATATATATCAATGATTTCACTGTCAGAGCTGCTACAAATACATTTCAGGCCTTCAGGAACCACCACCAAAGTCATTAGGGGCCACTGGATGTCCATGGGCCACAATTATAAAACCCTGGGTGAAGAGAATATTTAGTTAATTAAGTATTGGTGAAATAAATTCTTCAGTGTTTTGGATTTGTAATTTGCGCTCAGTCATTTGATTTACAGATTGAAAACATTTGTTCTGTGTTTTTTGTTTACTTCTGTTAGAGATCGGCCTGAATGAGGAACAGAACTTGAGCTCTGATACATCCAGAAGCAGTGTCTGCACCTCCTCGCAGCCCGAGTGCCAAAAAACAATGAATTCCTGCCACATTTTAGACACGTGCAAGAACCCTTGCCACATGACTGGTGAATTTTACAGACCTTGGTACAGCCACAGCGGACACCGACTTCTAAATATGGGTCCAGCAAAACGATGCAACATAGATTTAAGAAGCCGCGGTGCTCACCTTTTCTCTTTTGTTCAGTGTGGCAAAAGCTTCTCACTAGGACAAGGTACATGCTCACACACCGTTGCTGTGTCCCTGCAGGGAAGCAAACCTTTACATGCACTGATAGTGGGAGCGTTTTCGTCTCTCACTGGAAGGGATCTTCCTTCCACCCCCAGATGAATTCAGGACAGCACTACTCCTTTTTACTGTACAGTTCATGTGTGAAACAGTTAAGTAATAAGAGGACCCACCCAACACCAATGACTCATACAGGGGAGAACCATTCACATGTACAGAGTGTGGAACCATTCATGACTAGAGCGACTTTCCTCAACACAATGACTCATACTGGAGAGAAACCATTTCACATGTGCAGTGTAAGTATTAGAAGTTTTAATCGTGGAAGACAGAATTCCTCCAACCATGAGTGGTTCAACAGTGAAGAAACCATCACTGTACAGAGTGTGGAAACAATTCACAGCTAAGCACATCCCTCAGGCACCAGAGTATTCATCAATAGAAAAACCATTCACCTAGTTTCCCAGTGTGGGGAAACCAATTCGTACGTAAGAAAGCCCACTCCTCAGTCACGCAGATTACTCATACTGGAGAAAACCATTCACCTGACAGAGTGTATAACAGGCTTATTCCTCGTGAAAACACAGCTCCTCAACCATGAGCAGATTCATACAGGGATGAAACCATTCACATTCAGAGTGTGGGAAACACTTCAGTACGATGAGCCACCTCGCTAGAGACAACATATGACTCAGAACCGGGAGAGAAACTCTTCACCTGTTCAGAGTGTGGGAAACAATTCATTTTCATGAGCCACCTCCTAAAAAAGACACCATAAATGAACCTCATACGGAGAGAAACCATTCAAAAGAGTACAGCGTGTAGTAAAAGCTTTCTTGATCTCCGGAAAACACGCTCCTCCACCATGAGCAGATTCCCCATACAGGGAATGAAACACATTCACATGGACAGAGTTGGGAAAACAATTCGTATCTAAGAGCTCCCTCCTCAGACATCAGATGACTCATACGGAGCAGAACCATTTTCACATGTATCAGAGTGTGGGACACATTTGGTCTAAAGTTACCTCCTTAACCACCAGAATGACTCATCTCTGGAGAGAAAACCCTTCACATTACAGAGTTGTAGTAAAGCTTTGTTCTCTGAAGACACAGCTCCTCACAACCATGAGCGGATTCATAACAGGGAAGAACCATTCACATGTATCAGAGTGTGGGAAAACAATTCAGATAGCTCAGAAAAATCTCCATCAGACACCATATGACTCAAACAGGAGAGAACCATTCACATGTACAGAGGCGTAGTAAAAAAGCTTTCCTCTGAAGACGGATCTCCCTCGAACAAACATGAGCGGATTCAATACAGGGGAGAAACCCTTCACATGTTCAGCGTGTGGAACAATTCAGTACTATGAGCCACCTCCTTAAACCCAATATGTCTCATAAAGGAGAGAAACCATCACATGTTCATGTGTGGAAACAATTCAATCAACCGTTCAGTCCAACAGTCTCCTCACAACCAGAGGATCTCACAATGGAAAACCATTCACATGTTCAATGTGTGGGAAACATTCGTAAAAGATCCACCGTCTCAGCTCACCGATGACTTCAGACTTGGAGATAACCATTCACATGTACATAGTGTGGAAAAATTCAGTTCTATGAGCCCTCTTAAGACATAAGCCCATATGACTCATACTGAGAGAAACCATTCCACATGTACAGAGTGTAATAAAGCTTTCTCGGAACAAACACAGCTCGCTCAACATGAGTCAGAGTTCATACGGTATAGAAACCATTCACTATTACAGAGTTGGGGGAAACAGTCGGGGGGGTACTAAGAGCGAACCTCCTCAGACACCAGAATGACTTCATCCTGGAGAGAACCCGTCACTGTTCATAGTGTGGGAACATTTGTATAAGGTAATACAGCGACCTCCTCAAGACAACCCAATGACTCATTCTGGAGAGAACCATTCACATGTACAGGTGTAGTAAAGCTTTTCTCCTCGGAAGACATCAGCATCCTTAACCATGAGCTTATTCCCTACAAGGGAAGAAACCCTTCACATGTAAAGCGTGTGGGAACATTTCAGTATCAGAAAATCTCCTCAGACAACCATATGAAAAAACTCATACAGGAGAGAACCATTCACATGTACATAGGGGTATAAAAAAAAAAAGCTTTTCTCTGAAGACGGATCTCTTCACACATGAGCGGATTCAATCCAGGGCGGAGAAACCTTCACATGTTCAGAGTGTGGTGAACAATTCAGTACTATGAGCACCTCCTACACAACCATATGCTCATAAAGGAGACAGACAACAAACCCATTCACATTTCTGTGTGGGAACCAATTCACAGTTAAGCACAGTCTCCTCAGACCCAGAGGACATTCATACAATAGAACAACCATTCACATGTTCAATTTGTGGGAAACAATTCAGTAGAATGAGCCACCCTCCTCAGTCACCTCTGACTCATACTGGAGAGAAACCATTCACTGTACACGAGTGTGGGAAACATTCAGTACTATGAGCCACCTTCTACAAGACACCATATGCTCATAAAGAGAGAAACCATTCACATAGTACAGAGTGGGTATAAACAATTCGGTACGAAAGAACGACCTCCTCAGACCCCAGATTACTCATCCTGGACAGAGAAAACCTCACAAATGTCAGAGTGTCCTGGCTAAACACTTTTGGTACTAACATCCGACCATCCTCAGACCCGAATGACTCATTCTCTGAGCGAAAACCATTCACAATGTTCAGAGTGTAGTACAAGCTTATTCTCGAAGACAGCTCCTCAACCACCGAGACGGATTTTCATACAGGGAAGAAACCCTTCCATACAGAGTGTGGGAAACAATCAAGTACTCGGAAAAAATCCCCTCGGACACCATATGGACTCCTACAGGAGAAAATCACTTCACATGTACAAGGTAGTAAGCTTCTCTCTGATAAGCTGATCTCAAACATGAGCGGATTCATAACAGGGGATAAACCTTTTACATGTGCAGAGTGTGGTGAAACAATTTTAGTACTATGAGCCATCTCCTCAACACCCATATGACTCTAACTGAGATAAACCATTCCACATGTACAGAGTGTGGGGATGATCAGACAGCAACGCTCCTTTTACTTGTACCAGTGTGTTGGAAACAGTTAAGTACTAAGAGGCCCACCTCAATCACCAGAAATGACTCATACAGGTGAGAAGAAAACCATTCACATTTCCAGAGTGTGGGAAACAATTCAAGTACTAAGATGCGCTTCCTCAGAAACAACAATGACTCATACTGGAGAGAAACCATTCCGATGTGCAGAGTGTAGTATAAGCTTTTATATCGGAAGACCATAATTCCTCAACCATGAGTTGATTCATAACAGGGAAGAACCATTCACCTGTACAGAGTGGGGGAAACAATTCACATCTAAGCACAGTTCCCTCAGGCAACGCAGAGGGATTGCAACAATAGAAACATTCACATTTCCAAGTGTGGGAAACCAATTCAGTACTAAGACCACCATCCTCAGTCACCAGATGATCATACTGGGAGAACATTTCACATTACAGATGTAGTTAAAGCTTTTCCTCCTGAAACACAGCCCTCAACCATGAGCAGATTCCTACAGGGATAACCTTCACATGTACAGAGTTTGGGAAACAATTCAGTACTCATGAGCCACCTTCCTAAGACACCATAGACTCATAGGAAATAAACATTCACTGTTCATGTGTGGGAACAATTCAGCTTCCTATGACACCACTCCTAAGACACCTAGGACTCAACTGGAGAGAAACCATTCACATGTACAGATGTAGTCAACTTTTCTCTGGAAAACACAGCTCCTCCCCATGAGCAATTCATACAGGGATGAAACCATCACATGTTAACAGAGTGTGGGAAACAATTCGTACTAGAGCGCCTCCTCAGACCTCAGATGCACTCATACTGGGAGAAACCATTCACAGGTTCCGAGTTCTGGGAACAATTTGGGTCACTAAGATTGACCTCCTTAGACAACCAAGATAGACTCATTCTGGAGAGAACCATGCCTGTAGCATAGTGTAGTAAACGACCTGTCCCTCTCG
>WSYH01008187.1:10962-23876 GCA_036426205.1 Ascaphus truei
TTCTGGAGAGAAACCATTCACATGTACAGAGTGTAGTAAAAGCTTTTCTCGGAAGACACAGCTCCTCAACCATGAGCGGATTCATACAGGGAAGAAACCCTTCACATGTACAGAGTGTGGGAAACAATTCAGTACTCGGAAAAATCTCGTCGGACACCATATGACTCATACAGGAGAAAAATGATTCACATGTACAGAGGGTAGTAAAAGCTTTTCTCTGAAGACTGATCTCCTCAAACATGAGCAGATTCATACAGGGGAGAAACCCTTTACATGTGCAGAGTGTGGGAAACAATTCAGTACTATGAGCCACCTCCTCAGACACCATATGACTCATAAATGAGAGAAACCATTCACATGTACAGAGTGTGGGAAACAATTCATTACTACAGTATGAGCCACCTCCTCAGAAACCAGATGACTCATACTGGAGAGAAACCATTCACATGTACAGAGTGTAGTAAAAGCTTTTCTCGGAAGACACAGCTCCTCAACCATGAGCAGATTCATACAGGAAAGAAACCATTCACATGTACAGAGTGTGGGAAACAATTCAGTACTCGGAAAAATCTCTTCAGACACCATATGACTCATACAGGAGACAACCCATTCACATGTGCAGAGTGTGGGGAACAATTCCGTATTAAGAGCATCCTTCTCACACACCATATGACTCATACAGGAGAGACGCCATTCACATGTACAGAGGGCAGTAAAAGCTTTTCTCCGAAGACGGAACTCCTCAAACATGAGCGGATTCATACAGGGGAGAAACCCTTCACATGTTAAGAGCAACCTCCTCAGACACCAGAGAATTCATACAGGAGAGAAATGATTCACATGTGCAGAGTGTCGGAAAAGCTTTTCTCAAATGAGCCACCTCCTCACCCACCACAGGATTCATACACGGGAGAAACCATTTCCATGCACATAGTGTGGGGAAAGCTTTTCACAGAGGATCAGCCTCCTTACCCATGAGGATTCATACATGAGATAAAATATGTGATTGTTCAAAGTAGGGTTGGGTAATTTACCAGTAGCATAGTGTAAGAAATCCAATTTAGCAATAATTATATTGTAATGAATGAATCTGTTATCAAAGGCAGAATGTTAAAGTATACAGTATAATAGTCTGGACTTTCCTTCATATATATATTATCTGATTGTATGTTCAGTTATTCTTACATGTGCAGTATTCTAAGTAAAAGGTCAGATCTATTCTGACAGACAGAATTGACCCAAAAGGTCAATTTGTGGCCTCAAGTTGTTGAACAGCTGTAAGTCCTAACTGGGAAAAATGCTGCATAAGACTTTCCCATTCAGCAAGTTTGAAAACTACTTATATGTTCAGAAGTAGTTCATATGACATCAGTAATGTAGGTGAATACCATGTTGGGATATAACATTTTAAAGGTTAAAATGGCTGACTGGGTGGATCTTTATGGATAAATACAACAGTGAGCTTAGTAAGCTTTAGGAAGGAAGGATGGAGAGAAGATAGGCCAGAGGAAGAAAGACCAGACCAGAGTGGTGATATCATGAAGAGGAGAAAGAAGGTTACTATGTGCCACTGTTCTTAAGAATATCAATCTATTTGAAACATCACCATCGTCATTCTTACTATTTTTGTATGTAAGTAATTATTTTCAAAATAAACGTTTTGTTTTTGTGTGCAAACGACAAGAATGCTGAATTCTGTTATGCTGACGTTAGTCTATAGAAAAAGCGAATTTAAGGACATTTAACACATAGTAATACTACAGTATAAAAATGGACGGTAACGCAATACTTGCCATTACTTCTTACCATGGCATTCCTATCAGCAGCTGCAGAGTGGGGGTGGGTCTGGCAGAGAGGCGTGGAGGTGGGGACTGTCAAAGAGAGGACAGAGTGTGGGTCTGTTAGAGACAGTGGAGTGGGAGCGAGTCTGGGAGCTCCTTGACTTTCACATGCTACAGCTATAAGGAATCCTCCTGCTGGTAATCTCACCCCTCCATATTAACCATTTCCCCTCTGCCATGCCTCTTAACCCTTCCCTTCCACCATGACTCAACCCCTTTCTCTCCTCCCACCGTATTTCTCTTGGCTCTCACCCGTGCCTCTTGACCGCCTCCTTCCCCATGCCCATTAACCCACGCCTCCCCATGCCCTATTAATGTGTACAGGAGAAGGGGGGTCGAGGGGGTAATTGTAAATTTTCTTACCGTGCACCCCAAAACTGGAACAACCTAACGGAGACTCTCGCATTCACCACCAGTTTAAATTCTTTCAAAATTAAGGCTGTCTCACATTTTAATCAGGTCTGTAACTGTTACATACGCCTATAATATATATTATCTTTAACTGTGCATGCAGTGTCTTGTATATAATGTATAACCTGTTCACTTATGTAACTGTATTTGTAACCATGTACTATTTGTCATCTTAACTCTATGCCCAGGACATACTTGAAAACGAGAGGTAACTCTCAATGTATTACTTCCTGGTAAAATGTTTTATAAATAAAAATAAAATGGTGAAGAAAGGGGTCTTTAGTGTGGGTGCAGTTAGTGTAAAATTTTCTTTTAAACATTTTTTATTCTTAAAATTAAAATATACTAAAATGTATTTGCTTTTTTTAAATTTTATTAAAAATGAAATGCATTTGTATAACAAATGTTTCACAATAAATGACCTTGAACATTTTGAGGACTTTTGCTTTCTATTGGGTGTTAATATATTGCTGAATATTGTTATCACGATAAATTACTTAATACTCTTATGGTGGGAAGTATTTTCGTTATTGTCTAACCCTAGTTCAGGGTGTTGGAAACAATTCAGCACAAAGTGTGACCACCTGTCACACCCAAGTATTTAAGGTGGAGAAACCATTTGCTTGTTTTGTGTGGGAAACAATTCAGTGTTAAGGGTCACCTCTTCAGAAACCAACAAATTCATTCAGGGAGAGGCCTTTCACATGGACAGAGTATAGGAAAAACGTTTCTTGGACGAATGACCTCACACACCACATGATTCTCACAGGGGAAATAATTTGCTTGTTCAGAGTGGGGTAAACCATTTTATACAAAATGGGACCTCTTGTAACTCTAGCAGATTTACACAAGGGAGCAACTTTTTATTTGTTCAGAATTTGGGAAACATTTCAGCACTGAGAAGCACCTCAACACACACCAAACCATTCATAAAAGGGGATTACATCATAATTAATTCCGTAATAGGAGGACAGTCCTCAGGCACCAGAGCATTTACACAGGGGAGAAACCTTTTCCATGTGCAGAGCGTATAAAATGTTTCTCAGTAAGAAAACCTTGTCACCCAAGTGTTTACACAGGGTAGGTATCTATGTCTTTATTTATATAGTGGCATTAGTGTAAATAGCGCTTCACAGCACTAATACACGTGACAATCGTATAAAACATAATGGGAAGAAATGCTTCAGACATAAAAGTAACATTTAGGAAAAGGAGTCCCTGCTCCAAAGAGCTTATAATCTAATTGGTGGGTAGTAAGAACGTACAGAGACAGTAGGAGGGCGTTCTGGTAAGTGTGTCTGCAAGATGCCAAGGTTTATGTATGAGTTGTAAATTATCAGCCATGGAGCTACTCATATGCTTCCTTAAGCAGGTGTGTCTTTAAAGGTGGATTGAGAGGGTGCTAGTCGGATACTGCGGTGAAGGGCATTCCAGAGGTGTGTGGCAGTCAGTGAGTGGTTTAAGGCTGGAGAGGGCTTTAGTTTCGAAAGGGGTAGAGAGTAGACATCCTTGAGCAGAACGCAAGAGTTGGGATGGTGTATAGCGTGAAATTAGGGCTGAGATGTAAGGAGAAGCAGAAGAGTGCAAAGCTTTAAAAGTGAGGAGGAGAATTGTGTATGATACAGGATTTGATAGGAAGCTAGGAGAGGGATTTCAGCAGGGGAGACGCTGAGACAGATTTAGGAAAAAGTAGAGTGATTCTGGCAGCAGCATTTAGGATAGATTATAGGGAAGGCAGGAAGGCCAGACAGCAGGAGGTTACAGTAATCAAGATGGGAGAGAATGAGGGTCTGTCAGAGTTTTGGCAGTCGAGCAACAGAGGAAAGGGCGTATCTTTGTGTAAGAGATGTGTGCAGAGGTGTATAGCATGGGTCTCCCTCTGGGCTCCCCGTGACCCCGTTGGTTCCCCCCGGGTTCCCCTAAATTCCCTTTCCTGCTGCTGTGACCGACAACGGAGGATGGGGAGGGCTGTGGATGGGAGCTGAGGCACGGAGCAGGTTCCGGAGGTGCCAGGAAGGTTGCGATGGCGATCGCGTTGCTGACGGCTCCCTTTGCAGGGCACCGCCATCTTAGAGGCAATTGCACATGCGCGAGATGCTGCACATTCGCAGGACAAGCGTGCGAATGGTGGCCAATAGGAAGAGGCTCCAATCAGGGACTACATATCCCATAAGCCTCTGGGACAGAGTCACATAGCGCGTATCAGCCAATAGGGCTCCTGAATCCTCCTGCTCTGCAGGTAGATACTTTTCGTGTGCTACAAGCCACGAAAGTTGGAGCTGGGACAAGGAAGGGGTAAGAGATATGTGCAGGTGTCTGGCACCAGCAATAGGCCAGATATCAGCTATTAGGCCCCAGCTAGGCTCCGACTCCCCTGTGTAGCTTGTGGTTGCTGCAGGGACACTGCCCTATAGAACCAGTGCTTAGGGACAAAGCCAGGACGTGGCTGCATCCTGGACCAGGTTGATCTGGGACAAGATCATCCATCTATGACCACAAAGACTCTAAGGTGGTACAATCAACACGGCACCCACCCAACGTAGAGGCGGAGGCATCGCGGTTCATCGCTTCGGATTCGTGGATCCCATATTCATCCTTGCGCGCCCAGGTGTGGACACACCCGGCTGGAATCTCATCTCACCAAGTGCACCAACCATACACAGGCTAGTGGGGCAGCGCTGTCACACACGTGGGAGGGTGATTGACTCCGTGGACACCAAAGTGTTGGGTGCTCAGGGTGAAGGGTACGACCCTGTGAGGCTTGTATGTTTTGGAGTGTTATTATTATTAGCCTGTGCAGTAAAACTGTTATACCTACATAAGTGTGTTTTTTGTTTCAAACTATTTTATTGGTTTTCACAGGGATAAACAAATTAGTAATATAACAGCGTTTCAAGGGGGTTTCTTTACAGCATTTTTTATAGACAAAGAACCAGAAGCTTGTACTCAAACAGAACCAGCTGTATCTGTACTAATTCCAGAGATTCCTTAAACCATGAACCCTTTTTCAATTTTTCTTTGCAAGGCAGAGTCCCCTTGCATATCCCTGTAGAGACAAATGAAAGAATAGAGGGAGGACAGGACAGAAGGAGAAGAGATGAGGCAGGGGGAGAAGACAGAGGAGGGGGGGGGAAGGGGAGGGTGGAAAGGACAGAAGAAGAGATAGGGGGGGGGAGGAGGATGGAAGGTAAGGAGGGGAGGGAGGATATTCATGGGACCGGGATAGAGAGGGTAGTAAGGTAGAAGGATTAGTCCCCTCACAACCCCCTGACCCCGCCCACCAGGTCCCCAGCCACTACTATCTCTGTCCTAGAAACCTGTTCCTTGGCTTTTTTTTTAAGTTAATTCCCAATTCTTAGCTCTGTGGCCATGGCTCCCATGCTATATAAAATTGTTCAATTTTTTGACTGAGTTGTGCTGAGAGTTTCTCCATGAGTCTGACCTCATTCACTCCTCTGACTACAGTTCGCTTGGAGGGGACATTAATTTTCTTCCAAGCCGCAGCTATGGAACAACGAGCCGCAGTAAGGATAAACGAGACTCATTTTCTGAAGGGTGTTTGAAGGTTTTCAATAGGCCTGGCCAGTAAAAAAAAGTAAACGGATTTATCTGCATTCTTCTGTGAGGTCCTGGATCATGTCCTGAATCATAAGCCAGAACTTTTTGAATCTGCGGACAGGTCCACCAGATATGAGCTATATCTCCTCTCTGGCCACACCCCCTCCAGCAGAGATCAGGGGTTCCAGCGAAGATCTGGCTCAGCCTACTTGGAGTTACGTACCAGTGAAATAGAATTTTGTATATGTTTTCTTTTGTTGTTTTAGCTGCCAATTCCCAGATATCCTCCAAGTCGTCTCTGTCTATTTTCATTTTGAGATCTTCTGCCCATTTTAACATATAATTATGATTGGTGGCCGTTGCTGACGATGCTTTTCCCGTATATATTTCCGAAACCAAACCCCTCTGGTATGAACCCCTTCCGCACAGCTTTTCAAATTTTGTTTGATTGGTAAATGTTGTTCTTTGTAAGGTTGCTTGCAGGAAATGTCTAATCTGGAGATAGCTGAAGGGCGGAAGATTCTGAGTTTTACTATTCTTTTGAAGGTCTTGATATGACAGGATCTTACGTTTATCTACCAAATTGTCTGCTATGTCGATGTTTAAATCTCTAAATTGTTTGAAATCCTTTGGAGAGCAGCCCGGGGAAACTCTGGGTTTCCAAATATGGGAGTTAATAGAGTCGGGAATGAGGACAAACTGGGTCCGTCCGCAAGCATCTCCCCTCCCCCCCTTCCCCCTCCGGGACCACGGTGCCATCGAGGGGGCTCACATAGGAGGACTCAATCCCCAGCCAGCAGCAAGTTGCTGGGTCGTTATTCCACATTACTACTTGTTTTATTTGTGCCGCGTGGTAATATTTGATAATATCCGGGACTCCCAATCCTCCGCATCCCTTTGGTACTAACATCATCGATCTTGCCACCCTTGGCCTTTTATATTTCCAAATAAATTGAAAAATCTGGTTTTGGATATTTTTAAGCTCAGGCAGGAGGACATTTATCTGCAGGGTTTGGAAAAAGTACAGAAGTCTTGGAAGTTTATTCATCTTAACTGAAGCTATTCTTCCTAACTGTGAGGATTCGTCACCCTGGCGGCCATGGACCGTCTTCTCACCTCTCTCGCTCTTCTGCAGCAGACACTCAAGATGTGCACTCCTATGGTCCTTTGATGCGCACGGACCCTGCGCCATCTCTTCATGCATCTGCTGATCCTGGCCCCGCCCCTCACACTGTCATACAACGTGGACGCGCGAGTCAGGCCTCGTCCCTTGACCTCTGTGATGCGCGCGTGTCGCGTGACTGGCCCCGCCCCCTATGGTCCCAGGAATCGGCGTGGGAGTGACGCGCTACCCAAACTCCGCCCCCTGGCCTCTGTGACACGCGCGGGATGGCGCGCCAGCAGTTCTACCCTCAATCCTGATTAGGCAGCATCATAGGGCACACCTGTGTGCACCAGCAGCCTATAGACTCTCACTTTATGGATTTGCCCTGGCTGGCCATTGGAGGTTTCTTCTATATATATTCTCAGTCTACTTCCAACCTTTGCTGAGCATAGTCATTGTGACGCCGTGCTTTGCCAGATCCTTGTTCCTGAACCTTGCCTTGCCTTACCTTGCTTGCTGATTAACCTCTTGTTGTCTGAACCCTGCTAGCTCCTTGGACTCCGCTTCTCTCCACTCCTGATCCGGCTTGTATGACCATTCTCCTGGCTCCTGTCCTGACCTTGGCTAAGTACTCAGATGATCCGACTATCTCCTATCCTGAACCTGGCTACGTACCCCGACTATCCGATACTCTCCAATCCTGAACCTGGCTACGCACACAGACGATCCGCAACTCTTCGCTCCTGAGCCTGGCAAGTACCTTAAACCATTCTACTATCTGTAATCCTGACCTGGCTTGAACGACTATTCTACACTCTAGGCGCGCCCGCGTGGCTGTGGGGCAGCGTTACTGTCACGATAGCTTGTGCAGGGTTATAATATACACCAAAATCACTGGGTTGAATTGAATGCGACTATGATATGATAAAGAAAGTTTATTCCTTCGGGGGAGGTGAACACACAGGATTGGACAAATAACATACAGAATATATACACTTTCTTAGGGAATGTTCAATGAAGTAATCGGGATCTGGATTAGCAATTCATCAAGGCATCAGGTATCAGTTAGATGTAGTCACGAACAACATTGGGCATAGAGCTTACACTCGTTTATATGGGATTTAAGCCCTATACCCTAACATTGGGTGTCAGGTATTGGTTAACAATTATCTGCACCCAATTACCTTATGCCAGCTAACGTGGGAAGCATTTTGGTACCTGCCCCCAGGTAACTGGCACATGCGCACAACCCCTTAGTCAGGCTCCTATTTTCATAGCCCCACACCAAAGAGTTGGCGTCGCCAAGTCTGTCAGATGGGGACAAAAATGTGAAAGTGCGCAGCTAAAACATGATAAAACAGTGTATAAGGAAACAGTGCAATGTGAAAAAGTTTAAATGAACAATAAATTGACCTTGTGGGTAATGACACTAATGTGACGTCTGCAGCCTTTCTTGAGGGGTGGCTCGACACCCCTAGGACTATAGAAAAAACAAAAAGACAGGGCGCACACCACACATAGTGAAGCACAGTATAAAGGATAGTTTTACTAAAAATGTAAGGTTCTGCGTACATCAATATAATAAAATCAAGCAGTGGGTTAGTGGGGTTACCACACGGAAGGAAGGGTCACAGCTTTCCACTGGAACGGACGCGAAGCACAGGATACCGGCAAACGACATCCAAGGCAGCAGCTTCCGTGAGACCTTAAGTCAGGGTAACCAGATGTTGGGGACCGGTAAAGAGTCCCGTGTAAAAGTCCCATTATGAGGCTCAGAGACCTCCGTAAGTCCCGCAGCAGTGAAGCTCCAGCAGCACGCCGCTCAGACCCATAGTGCGCCTGCTGATGACGTCACGACACTCTCCTTCTCGTGTGAAGCATAGGGGAGAAAGCACATCGGCGAACAGCACAACAGCACACAGGGCAACAGTAGTAGTCACCCATAGCGGCAAGCGGTGAGGCAGGGGACCGGGAGGCACAGACCAAGAATAAACTTGGCTACAGTAAGGGTCAGATAGATGAACAAGCCAACCTTCCAACGCGTTTCATAACACACAGTTACTTCTTCAGGGAATACACAAAAAAGCTGAGTGAGTACACATGATTATATACCCAGCAGCCCCCAATCAATGATTAGGGTATCAAATTACAACACACAGCATTTGGGTCACACATGAATAGTCATTAGTAAACCACAAGTAGAGTGGGCAGTAAAAGAAACAGAACATCATAAAACATACATAATAAAAGATACATAGTAAAAAATATACATAATACATATGAGAAGAATAGCTGAAAGCAAAAAAGCCACAATTAGAAAAACAGGTGTATTGATAACACATTCAGAGAGAGTCTCAAATAGTTGAATAAAGATCAATACAGGGACCAGATATCTATATCTTCGTTTAACCCTTTAGGGGTCAAAGAACCAAGTTTGTAGATCCATAGAGTTTCTTGATAGGAGAGGGTTTTGATTCTATCACCTCCCCTCGTATCTTTAGGGACTACTTTAATGCCTTTAAACATTAATTTGGAGGGATCTTTATTGTGATGAATTGCAAAATGGCGTGATAGACTATGTTTCTGGAAAGAGGTTATCCGAGAGCTAGCCTGTGTAAAGATCTTGATGTAGTTAGACAGATGGATAGACAGACTATGTTAATTCCTAAAAGCAAGGAATGTTCAAATGACCAGAGCAATTTGATAGAGGTACCTTTCATCACAACCTTTAATTCAGTTAATAAGAGAATAGAAAAAATCGTTCAAAAGCACTGGGCCATTTTGTGTAATGACCCAGTCCTAGGTGATCGTCTTCCAGAGGCTCCGAAATTCATTTATAGGAGGGCAAAAAACGTAAAAAATACACTAGCCCCTAGTGATGTAGGCCTTGTTCGGGCTAAATTTAACCCTAACTGCTGGATAAGCGATAAACCTGTTGGTAACTTTCAGTGTGGGAGGTGCTCAATTTGTAAGCACCTACACCCTGAGAAGAAGACATTTAAGTCTTTTGTGAATGGTGAGAGCTTTGCCATCGATTCATTCATTAATTGTAATACAGAATAGAAAAATAGGCCAAAGCGCTCTAATGCAGGTATAATGAAATGAAGTAAGCCAAACCACTAAGCCAAGGTATAAAAATGAGTATGATATAGTACTTAATATGCAATATTATGGGTACTATCCTCCTGAAGACAGGTGGTAGATGGTACAAGCCCACTCACACTCAGTCTCATTGGCAGGTTCCCCTGAACATAAGCAATACTCACATCCTAGGAGTGGTAGGCAGGCTGTGCAGCTTCAGATATGCAGTATAACAGAAAAATATGGAGAACAAAAGCGCACTAGCAAAAACGGAGCAGGAAGGACCCAGAATCAAAAATAAATTAAAAGGGCACTTTAATGTGACAAAATCCAACGCGTTTCGAACGTCACAGCGTTCTTTTTCAAGGATAAAACACAATGTGATAACATCCGTTAAATACCCTCTTACCTGTGAGCCGTTTCGCGCCAAAAAATGGAACCCTGATGACGTCATGACGCAATGCGCGTCAATGCGCGTCAATGCGCGTCAATGCGCAGAGCGACCCAGTGCCGTTCTAAGGGCAAAAAACGTCCCACCATTAGTGTGGCCATGTTTGTTAAGGGTAAAACATAAAAACAACAGGTAATGTTACAATCCCAACCACTTTCAATGCAGTTCAAATCGCCATGGTGCCCGCACCCAATGCTAATCATTGCGCATGCGCAACACGGCGCTGCGGTGTCAATAAACACAATAATAAAAAAAAAATAGGTAAAAAGACATCCTAATCCATAAAGAGAAAGTATATAAACCATGGACAAATTGCTGGCCTCCTTATCTAATCATAAAGAGAAAAATTAAAAATTAAAATCATATGGCCACAATACCTAAAAACCTAAGTGTTATAATTTAAAAACATATGAATAACATAAAAAACACAAGTAATATATAATAATACATAAATACCAGGGAAAATATATCATAATGTAATACATGAATGGCATTATATAATACATCTAAAGTGAACCCCAAACACGAGATAACAAGTATGCTGCATACTATATGAACCTCATCAAGTTTTATTTGATCAAAATCCACCAATTATTAACCCAAATTATTACTTGACACATACAAGTATTAATATTACAAAAAATGGGTTAGCTGCCAATCAATATTCAGACCCATAGGGAAGCGCGTTTGGAGAATAAAGATCCAATACGCCTCCCTACGGTTCAGAAGATTGACACGATCACCTCGTCTAGGTCTACAGTTGACCAATTCAATGCCCAGGAAGGAGAAATTCCTAATCCCTCCTTGACCACATTCTGTGAAGTGTTTAGAAACAGGATGATTTGTATCTTTCAATCTTATGAGCCTTAAATGTTCTAACATCCTGACCTTGAGAGCTCTAATCGTTCTTCCCACATATCTTTTGCCGCAGCCACATGTTATGAGATATACGACAAATTGACTTTTACAATTTATAAAATTATTAATATAAAATTCCTTGATTTTACATTTAATCCCATCATGTGACTGCGGCAAGACATCCTGAAAAAAAACATACATAATAAAAGATACATAGTAAAAAATATACATAATACATACTGCTGCGGCGCATCTGAGTCTAACACATCGCCGTTTTTCCCTGGCTTTTTCCTGGAATGCGATGCACTTCACCCGGAGCATGCCACGTTCGTTTTGCGTTCCCAGCAACGGGTCATCCCCGGATGACGCGCGGTTGATACGTTTATTGATAATGGTTCGGATTTAATAGGCTGCAATGCTTTTGCGTGTCCGCCAGATGGCAGAAATTCATGAATTGTAATGCGCATGCGCTTCAGTAATGTGTCGGCTTGCAGGTGTTTCGTTAAAAAAAAGATACTGTACCACAGTGTGCTATTGTAACTTGGCCTTGGCCTTGAGAGTGAAGGTAGAGGTTGCAAAAATGTATCAATTTAGTCTTTTCATATTAAAGAAATACAAAGACCAGTTTCGCTTACAGTATTCTGCAGAGACCCACCCGCCATGAGTGTTCAAGTGCAGCCCGCTTTCCAAAAACCCGACAGAAGTTACGCGTATTTGATACTGTATGTGCCGCGATTAATGCAACAGAGGATAAGATGGCAACAGTTGTTCAAATTTATCTGTATTTTATCGAAAACTATGACTTTTACAAATTTTCGCCATCTCCTCATACGTGGAAGCGTGCAATAAGGATAAGGTTATATAGCAATTCCTGTTTTTATCATATTGAGCCACAATTTGTTGGAGGGTATTGGTGTGTATCACCGGCTTTTTCCTGTATCTATGATCATGCAGACGGCAAAAGGCGAAGGGTCATGTTAAAACCAACTAAGAAACGACAGTTGCTGCCAAGCAATGCACCAGCACAGGCTTTCTATAACGGTCCCACCGTCAGTGACAACCCTGAGCCTGAGCCGGATTTCGCGTGCAGTTTCGATCAAGCTTGCATGTACCTAAGCAATTTCCAGCCTCATCAGCTGACTACAGGTGGACTAGTCCCGCTGCAAACTATCGACGTGGATGATCAAGAACACTGGACTGGCAGTGGACTGGCGCCGGTGCCAGCTGAATTGGAAATTCTATGGTGAGTATTGTTGCCGTATTATTTTCTGTTTTTTTTATTTTGACAATACAGTATCAATATTGGTGCGATTCAAAAGTCAAGCGAGTCTCCTGTAAGCAATATCATTGACTGAGCGGCTTCTACAGTACTGCAGATACTGAACAATTGGTGGAACGTAAGGCGCATGCGCATTGGAACCTTCTTGAAACGCATATGCGTGTCATTACATCGACGGTAGGCGCATGCGCATGTGAACAGGAGACACCCCCCGAGAAAATTATTGGTGGGACTGGCTGGGAACTTCTTTAGGGTGCTGACCACTACAGTAAAACTTTTCTTTTTGTTTTTCCTCAGAAAAGAAAACGGCTAATGGAGGGATTTTGATGG
>WSYH01008188.1:0-12908 GCA_036426205.1 Ascaphus truei
AAATACATTACCCACCCCCTGTGCCCCCCATAAATACATGATTTATCCTTTTACATACAGGGTTCATAACAAAGCCCCACGCGAGTCCCCGGCGGGCTGTCGGGGCACCTGACAGACATACAGGGTACCAGCAGCTCATTTCAAACAGGTTCTGGAGGCCTGTTGGTGGGTCCCACCAAGCGCCATGGCCCCCAGGTGGTCTCCTTGGGGCACCGTGGGCCACAATTGGGTCCCCACGGTAGGCCCGCAGATGTCTGGGAGCCCCGAGTCAGACCCACAGGTGTCTGCGGGGCTTCGGGTGGTTCCCACGGGGGTCTGGGGAACTCACGAGTGCTCACTACGGGTCCACGGTGCCCCCACGGATGTGGGACCACCGCTTCATCCCCGCACCTATGGGTCTGCGGTGAACCCCCAGATGTGGGACCACCTCTTTATCCCCGCAGACTACGGGTCCGCGGTGCCCCCACAGATGTGAGGCCACCGCTTCATCCCCGCAGGTGTCACCCGTGGAACCACCAGCCTGATACCCGTGAGATACCCGAGGGGACTGCAGGTGGTCTCCAGAGGTCTCACGCAGAACCACGGAACAAACCCTGAACGTAAAAAAAATAAACCAGGCCTATACATTCAATACATACACCCCCCCCCCCCAACACCTACATTACAATAATGTGCAAAATAACTATTATCCAGATAGGGATAATAGATTATTTGCCCATTATTAAACACATTAACTAGCATATTACAATAAATAATGTACTACTGACCTCATCAATAAGAAGCCCCTGTCGCCAGCAACATCCTGGTCTTTTGTTGCCCACAAAATACATAGTCAATACAAAGCCAATACATTGCAATTACATTCAGATATCAATTAACCCCTTAACAACTTATCGGATAATAACCGCAAAGGTAATTAAGGGATTAAGCCACACTGGCCCGATACCCACCTTTCACCCATGAATGTGTACAGTGGCGTCATCATGCAACTATATATATATATATATATATATAAAGAAAAAAGTAGCGCCAAAAGGTGATCAATTATATACCAATAAATGACAATAAATGTTAATATATAGTTACCCTAAAAAATTAAATAATAGCAATTAATAATATACAGCAAGCAGCATTATACTAGACCAAACATAAGAATACACAAGATAACAAAATCAAAGTCCAATGTCCAACCCTATGATCAATCCTGACAGATAGCACCAGAACAAATGTACAGATCCCAGGGGTCCACGGCAGCTCTCACATGCAATAAACAGCTCCACAGCAAATTCTATAGAAAAAACAAAACAGAGAGCGCACGCCCCATAGTGTAACACTGTAACATTTAATAATGGGGAAGGGTGGATGGAGGGATTAAAAACACTCACAAAGTAAAGGTTAATTTTAAGCAGTATGTGATATATAATCACCACCAGGCATGTCCAAACTGCAGCAGGGAGACCAAGATTCGCTGGAAAAGGTCACTCAAACAGCGCTGTCCCTCCGGTTCACTTGAAATGTTCCAAAGTCATCTGGTATCAGAGTTAGCCTTGAAATCACTACATGTGCTCCCCGGCCGTAAAGGAGCACACAACGTGATGACGTAGTGTCGTAATTTACGTCCCTGACGCGTTTCGTCGCAACAAATGCAACTTTATCAAAGGGAATAACCCTGAACAAGAATAACAGTGTTTAAGTACTGGAGGGTCCCAATTGTGCCTTTAAGATGACGTCATGAAAAGAAACATGGCCGGCCTCACATGGTACGGTAGCCAATCAGAGCGTGGGAAGTCTAAGTGGGTATTGGTATTTTGTTTTGAATGTTATTGTTAACATTCATTTGCACAATGTATATGGTGCATAGATTGTATGCATCATATATACAATGTAAATGCAATGTTTTGATTGTCATTTGAGGTTTTTGATTGGCATTTGAGGATTTTGATTGTAAGATCAGATAGGATTATTAAAGGAAATTGATTGTATTGTAGTGTGTCTGTATGGAGAAGTGTTATTTGTAGTACAGCATGTTTTTGATAACCCTTCTACATTTATTTGTATATTGGTTCATCATGTGTGTGTGTTTTATTTTCTTTTAATCACCCTATACTCACGTTCACAGTATCACCGGGATTTATGTTTGTTAATCACCCTATAATTTCCTTCATCATTATAACCTTATTTATTTTTTTAAACACCCTATACTCCCTTCATTTCTAGTATCAACTCGCTTAATTTATTTTTTTCACACCCAACCCACTATTTCCAATCATTATTCAACCTCTTTATTTTTTTATATAACATCCTCTCTTTCCACCAGATTTATTTTTTTATATACATCTATCCTCTCTTGTCCCCATATTTATTTTTTTTATTATACACCCTATCCTCTCATTCACCTTATTTATTTTTTTATATGACACCTATCGCTCTCATGATCTTTATCACCTTATTTATTTTTTGAATCACCCCATACTCAGCGGTTCCTTCGTATCAAGCCTTGATTATTTGTTTTAATCACCAACACCCACTTTTTTGCATCTTATCACTATTTATTTTTTATTTAAAACTCCTATCCTCTTTTTCATCTTTAATCACCATGATTATTTTTGATTTAAACCCACCCCACGCATCACGCACGTTCATTATGCTTTTGAGCGGTAGCACCCAGAACATACAGTACATATAAATATTTATTACATGTCATTAAATTCCCCCCCACCCTCCAATCATCTCTGTCCACAATCCTCTCCATTACCGTGATCAGTGCAGTCTTGTAGCGGATTGGTACAACAATTATACAGGCTGATATATAGGAGGAGGGAGCAGCAGCATTGCCACGCGCGCCGGCGCACCCCACCTCCCCCCCCTCCCATTACTTACCCCGTTGTTTCAGAAGAAGGACGGGTGGTTTGAAGCCCTGGCAACGCCAACAGCCGCGTCACAGCCAGATGTATTTTTTTTTTTTTCGAGCAGTGGGATTTTGTTTTTGCAGAGCAGGGTGAAAAGCTACTGGCGCCAGCGGCCAAAAAAATAAACCGATCGCAGCTGCGGTTGGCGACCGGGTTGTCGCATCACATCATATATAATATATATATAATATATAACTCCCAACAACCCCTAACATACAGATATATATGCACATCATTATACGTTAGGCCTCCAGGGCCCTCGGGTGTTACCCGCAGGCCTGCGGTACCAATTATGTGCCCCCCCAAATTAATGTCAACACATACATACTTCTAATAAATTAAATTACCCCCCCCCCCCTTAACACATACGTATAGTACATGGCTACAATTACTATTATCCACAAATGACTTATAGTGAATGTGTCCATTTAAATACATAACACCAATAAGACATTAAATACATATAGCACTCACCCATTGCTGCCTGCCACGAATGAAGGCCATCCTCATCTTCATCCTGCCCATGCCCCCTCCACTGCTGCAAAAAGAACAAAGAATAAAAACATCCATAATATGTCCCCTAACCCCTTAATCACCATAGCGGTTATTACTGTCTACGTCATTAAGGGTTAACCCAACCCTCACCCACCACTCGGATGCCTACATACCCTCCCACACTAACCCCCCACCCCCGTGAGGCCTATCACCCCTCACCCACTACCCCACAAGGAGGCCTACCACATACGTTGGGAAAATCCCCCCCAACCCCCCCCAGTACCACAATAAAAACAATACACAGCCCCACAATAAGCATCATTCTATTTATTAAATACATTACCCACCCCCTGTGCCCCCCATAAATACATGATTTATCTTTTACAAACAGGGTTCATAACAAGCCCCACGCGAGTCCCCGGCGGGCTGTCGGGGCACCTGACAGACATACAGGTCCAGCAGCTCATTTCAAACAGGTTCGGGAGGCCTGTTGGTGGGTGTCCCACCAAGCGCCTGGCCCCCAGGTGGTCTCCTTGGGCAAACCGTGGGCCACAATTGGGTCCCCACGGTAGCCCGCAGATGTCTGGGAGCCCCGAGTCAGACCCACAGGTGTCTGCGGGGCTTCGGGTGGTTCCCACGGGGTCTGGGGAACTCACGAGTGCTCACTATGTCCACGGTGCCCCCACGATGTGGGACCACCGCTTCACATCCCCCACCTATGGGTCTGCGGTGACCCCAGATGTGGGACCACCTCTTTATCCCCGCAGACACGGGTCCGCGGTGCCCCACAGATGTGAGCCACCGCTTCATCCCCGCAGGTGTCACCCGTGAACCACCAGCCTATACCCGTTGAGATACCCGAGACTGCAGGTGGTCTCCAGAGGTCTCACGCAGAACCACGGAACAAACCCTGAACTAAAAAAAATAAACCAGGCCTATACATTCAATACATACACCCCCCCCCCCCCAACACCACATTACAATAATGTGCAAATACTATTATCCAATAGGGATAATAGATTATTTGCCCATTATTAAACACATTAACTAGCATATTAACAATAATAAAGTACTACTGACCTCATCAATAAGAAGCCCCCGTCGCCAGCAACATCCTGGTATTTCGTTGCCCACAAAATACATAGCCAATACATTACAATTACATTCAGATAACAATTAACCCCTTCAACACCTTTCGGTAATAACCCAAAGGTAATTAAGGGGTTAAGCCAAACTGGCCCATACCCACCCTTCACCCATTGAAGTGTACAGTGGCTTCATCATGCAAATATATATAGATACTATAATATATATATATATATATATATTATATATATATATATATATATCTATATAGTCTTCAGATACTACTAGATCTTTATATATCTCTATATACTACATATATATATAGATCTCGTTCTATCTTCTTCTCTCATCGTATCTCTACTCCAGCATAATACTATACTATATCTCTACTCTCTATCTATGCATATATCATTACTCATATCTCTATATAATATATATTATATAATATATTCTCTCTACACCATACATGATGAACCAATAATACAATAACTTGTAGAAAGTTTATCAAACACATGCTGTACCGACCAATACCAATATATAATAATATATATATATAGATATGATATCTATATATGTTATATATATAATAATATTATATATATATATATAATATAATAGACAAATGGAGACCAGGGGACCTGATAGCCAAAAAGAGACAGCACACCTGCAGTATGGTATAAAAAAGTGCCCTGAGAAGGTCCCGTTGGGAGGTACCGAACGTTGGCGGCTCTTGTGTTACTGAATACCTTTTTTGATACCAACCTGCAGTGTGCTGTCTCTTTTTGGCAATCAGGACCCCTGGTCTCCATTTGTCTACATACTCCTTATGGGACAAGCATCTGCCTCTGCTACAAAACCGTGAGTGCTAATCTCCATACTAACTATATATATTATTATACTATATAGTTATATAATATTATATATATATATATATAATATTATATAATATATGTTCCTTACCAAGTAGATCCAGGTCCCAATCATCACAGCAGAAGAAAAACGAATGCGCACAGCCGGGAGCCAGGTGTGGAGTAAAACGCTGTCTTTATTGGTGCATGCAAAGAAGAGATACCCCCTTGGGGGACAAAGACAGGACCTCTACGCGTTTCGATGCTCTCCTGATAAAGGACCCGTAGGTCCGAACCGCGTAGGAGGTTCCTGTCTTTGTCCCTCAAGGGGGTTATACTCGCTCTTTGCACTCACCAATAAGAACAGTCGTTTACTCCACACCTGGCTCCCTGGCTGTGCGCCATTCGTTTTTTTCTCTGCCTGATACCTGGATTCCGGATCCCTCATGGCTGGCACGCTGCATATCACCCCTGGAGATGAGTGAGTGGGTTTTATTGGTATTTAGACTCCTATGGTTAAGTGTTGAAGGCTTCATTTAATACTTACAAGTCTTATTTGCTACCACCCACTCCATTGGTATCTCCAGGGTTAATGATTTATTATCGCAACTGACTGGATGGAGTAACCTGGGTTTTGAGCACCCTATTTTTCTTTCCCAAGATCACAGGCAAGATGGAGACAGCACACTCAAGTTAACCTTTGAGTGTGCTGTCCTTCTGCCTTGTGATCTTGGGATCCTGGATCTACTTGGTAAGGAACCTATCTATACATTATCTGTATGGGAAACAAGCACCTTTTACCACATATGTGTGTGCTTTTTACCACGGTGAAACCAACCCAAAGAACCAGTTCGGGTTTTATATTTATAATATTTTATATTTTTATATATATATATATATATATATAATATATATATATTATATTATAATATAATTTATATATCTATATATATATTGCATGATGAACCTGTACACTTCATGGGTGAAGGGTGGGTATCGGGCCAGTTTGGCTTAACCCCTTAATTACCTTTGACGGTTATTATCCGATAAGTTGTTTAGGGTTAATTGATATCTGAATGTAATTGAATGTATTGGCTATTGTATTTGTGGGCAACGAAAACCAGGATGTTGCTGGCGGAGCGATGGCGCGGGGGGGTACAAATACCACTTCTCCATACAGACACACTACAATAAAATCAATTTCTTTTAATAATCCAATCTGATTTTACAATCAAAATCCTCAAATGCCAATCAAAAACCTCAAATGACAATCAAAACATTGCATTTACATTGTATATATGATGCATACAATCTATGCACCATATACATTCTGTAAATGAATGTTAACAATAACATTCAAAACAAAATACCAATACCTCCAAATAAGTATACTATTTTAAGCAATCCAGTAAACATACATCAATTAGCATTCATTAATGACATCCCTAAACAATTTACATTCCATCCCTAACAATTAAACAATTAACTAATTCAAGCGTTCAACAGAACAAATTATCCTGTGAAAAAATATAAGTACCAACAAGAATACAATATAGAAAAGCAAGGCTGACCCTGACCTAAAGTACATCATACAATAGCAACAATTACATCTATCTAATTTTAAAATACATTATACACACATTTAAGCATAGCAGCATAGCCAAATTAATGTAAAACACAGCAAATCAAGCTTTTAAAACAACATAATTTCTTACCCTGTATGTATATATCTCTCTAGACATACATACATACATACATACAGTGGCAAGAAATGATAAAGCAAAGAATTAAAAAAATACACATGTAAAAAGCCTTTCAAATACAAATCAAGTTAAATAAAATACATTTCTTTAGTTCACTTACCATTACTTGACCCCACCGACTCCTGTTGAACAGCTTACTCACGAACCAATCCACCAGGCACAGGAACCCATAAAATAATAAACCATAAAAAAATAAACATTACACTAAAAATCCAAATCAATCCACGGGTCTTCTATTTGTAATCCATCTTCATCTGTATTCTTCTTTCTTCTATCTTCTTCCGGGGTCTTCTTCCCATCTTCGGCCACGCCCTGGCCTTCTTCTTCTGTAGGAGGTCCTTCCTCCTCGGCGTCTTGCTTCAAAATGAGACGACATAGGCTTTTAAAGGCCTATGATGTCACATTTTCGTCATGGTTCCCACGGCCCTGATTGGGCCGTGAAAATCATGTGTTTTGAGCGAGAAAAAAAAATGATGACGTCACTTAAAGGCAATGAAAGCACAGCCAATCAGAATGGCTTTGCTTCAATTGCCTTTAAGATGACGTCATTAAAAGAAACATGGCCGTCCTCACATGGTACAGTAGCCAATCAGAGCGTGGGAACTCCGTCCCAACTCTGATTGGCTCTAGTATACCATGTGACAGAGGCTTGGGGGAGAACAGATGTGACGTCATTGAAAGCGTAGAGTGACGTTTTTTTCCTGAGCCGGCCGGAACCCCAGGAAGTGGACGCAGCGGATGACATCACTTCCGGTTGATTGGAACGCACCAGTGAAACGCACGCCACGAGAGAGGGGAAGCGGAGATACCATCCACCCGGCCATAGAGATCCATTGAGATCCAAATGCTTGCTTGTATTTGAAACCATGTGAGTGTAATTTGATCTACTTACCATCTATAAATTGTACATACGGTCTGCACTATGTCCAGTTGTATCTTTTAATAAGGTCCCTGGGAGTCCATATATTCGGGGAAATACTGATTTCTGCACCTCCTGGTGATCGAGTGACAACCAAAAGCGTCCTTTAAAGATACCTTTATGTGCCTTCAAAACCTCTCACGTTTGTGAGTATTTAATAGAGAGCCAAGTCATCATTTTCTGAGCCTAATCTTTACAATATTGCACTATCACAATTTATTTTTCTTCACATATATTGCGCTTCCCGGAGACTTCATTGCTACTATACACCACGAGGATTGACCGAGCAAACCTCACCTGGGTCACAGCTGCATCTTCCTATATGTTTGTATAAGTATCAGTGTGTATTATTTTTTACACTATTATCACTGTTTAATATCTGATTATTTAGAGCGCCACATTTTGATAAGTTTCCTTTTGTATTTATTCACAAGTGCATTTAAAAAAATTACATTTTCACCATGTGGTGTCAAGTTGCCATGACAACGGGGCGCCTTATGGCGCCATTTGATGTCGAGGAGCCATGTTGATGGGACTCTGCAGGGGGAGATGCTGCCTTCAACCCCCCAGAAATTTCACAGGTAAACATGTTGCCCAGAGATACGTGGTTGAAACCCATAGTCTCCAGGTCAAACACAGAGTGGTGGCAACCCTGGACATCACATAGAGAGGGCAACCCTGGAAACGACATAGAGAGGGCAACCCTGGACATCACATAGAGAGGGCAACCCTCGACATCACATAGAGAGGGCAACCTCCGACATCACATAGAGAGGGCAACCCTGGACATCACATAGAGAGGGCAACCCCCGACATCACATAGAGAGGGCAACCCTGAACACCACATAGAGAGGGCAACCCTGGACATCACATAGAGAGGGCAACCCTGGACATCACATAGAGAGGAAGACTATTCGTAGTTAAAAGTCCCAAGTATTATATAGAGATGTAGCCAACTTTATTGTAATATTTAGTGAGCGGGTATCATACATACTATGAAATATAATATATATTTATATTAGTGAATATTAATTAATTAATAAATAAATGTAATACTAAGTTACTTAATAAAGGGAATCGTGTATTTAAATTTGAATAATAATTGACGAAGTTTAAAATGTAATTAGTTACTTAATCCAACAACCAGAACAACATTCCCAAAGGGTTTGCAATTCAACACGTGTATGGGATGGGGAAGCAGAATCATGTCTATGGGTTTGGTGGGCCTCATTCACAGGTGGTGCTGTGGAGGAGGCACATCAATTATATCATCATGGTTTGGAGGGGTGATGAGGATTCGCTTTGGATTTTATTTTGAATAAGGATGATTAGAATTTAAAATGTGTAGGTGAAAATCACCCAGCCTGAATACATTTCTTGGATCTCGAGATTTATATGAAGAAAAATCACCCAGCACTTTCTTTAAAGCCACTAATGTGAATTACTATATGAATTACTATTTGGATCCCACCAGCAATCACGATGAGCGATTGAGAGATAATGTCCCATTTAGCCAGTCACTGGGGCTAAAAAGAAACTGCTCTGAGAACTACACATTTGACGAGCAGACTGAATTTCTTGAGAATAGATTTGTTCAAAAGGGATATAAAATGAATCTTTTGGCATCTGTGTTAGTTAAAGCGAAAAGTAAACAGAGGAAACATGCTATACCAGGGTTGAAAACCTGTCACTCGCGGGACGGTGGAGAAAAAAAGAAAAATTAACTAAAAAAAAAAAAATCGATTAAAGAAAGGAACAATACGAAATTCTTAAAATTAAAAAAAAACATGAAAAAGGTGAAACTTATGAATATTACTGTAACATCAATCTTGAAATTTAACATTATTTTAATATCTTCTATAACAATTAAAAATTTAAAATAAATCGTCAATTTGAATAATGAAATTAAAATGACATTTACGTTATTCCCCGTATTTGTTTTGTGAGCAGACATTTTCGGCAATGAACTTAAAGACACAGCTCTGTACTGACGGACGCTGATGTGGGCGCCGTCTGCTCCTGTTATCAACCTCAACCTCAAAAATTAACCTTGATAAACTGCTAACGGGTATGCAAGCTCAGAAATCACATTGAGACATTTTACATTCAGATCCTTCTTTTTTTAATACTAGGGTTTCAAGTTTTTTCTCCTATTTTCATTAAAAAAATGATTGTAATATGTTAATGTCTTTATGATCCTTGTTTAGTTTGGGCGTTATTTAGTTTAGGTTTCGCTATTAATTTTAACCGTATGTAAAGGGCAGTAGGACATCAGCGTTGCCCCAAAGGTGGACAGCCTGATGGGGCTCCCCAAGAGCTGCTCCCCTCTGCACAAGACCAATGTGCTGAGGGTTAACATTTGTTTGTACTTTGTTGAATGTTAACCCCACCCACTGGAATGTTAATGAACCAAGAGGACACAAATAACTTTTTGTTCATAGCTGCATTGAAAATCAACCACCCCAGTGTACATCTGCATTGCCCCAAAGGCGGACAGACTGGTTGGGCTCCCTAAGAGCTGCTCCCCTCTACACAGGAGTAGCATGCTAAGGATTAACATTTGCTTGTACTCTGTGGAACGTCAACCCCACCCAATGGAATGTTAATGAGCCAAGAGGACACAAATAACTTTTTGTTCACAGCTGCATTGAAAATCAGCCACCCCAGTGTACATTTGCATTGCACCAAAGGCAGACAGCCTTTGGAGCAGTCGAAGGGTAGCCAAAGGGTTTTAGCTGTTTGCTGATGTTTGGTGATGTTAAAGTGATGTTAAAGCTGCTCTATTTCAATCTGAAACCCACAAACCCTTTATCCTCTGTACCCAATTTTCTAACTCTATCTGTCCATGAAATGTCTGTGAATTGACTGTTTAACCCTCTTCTTTTATTGTAACCATGTATTTTTATAACTCTGTGCCCAGGACATACTTGAAAACGAGAGGTAACTCTCAATGTATTACTTCCTGGTAAAACATTTGTATAAATAAATAAAACATTTGTGCCTATTTATTGGCCCATCTGAAACAAAAGGTTGGCCACCACTGTACCATACGATACTAAAAACATAAAAAAGAGTTAGTAGACCAACAGCATTACATGAATCAGAAGAAATCATACATTCTCCTACTAGTAAAAGAATGCATATGATAGTCATTTATTTATTAACAAATATAATTTTGCCCATAGAGAGATTTTTAAGTTCTACATGAAACATTGGAATGTATTGAGGGTGGATGAGCTACATACTGTGTACTAATATGACCCTCAAACCTAAAATAGCTACCCCTCTCAATGGTATATTGGCTCCTAGTTTGTTGAAACATAAGACTGGTCCCCATTGTGGGGTACCTGAAATTCCTAAATTGGAGGGTTACTATAAATGCTTTCATTGCAAATTTGTGAACATTTGGTGTCTGCTCAAAATTGTAATGCTCATGTTACCAAGTTGGAATACAAAATCAATTGCAATACTCATCATGTAGTTTACTTACTGCAATATAATTGTGGGATTGCAATACTGTATATAGGAAAAACGAAGAGAAAACTGAAAATTAGGATACTGGAGCGTTATAGAAATAAAAAAATATATTCCTAAATTTACCATTAAAAAACACCTTTGATTCTTTTGCTCTCTCATTTTTTGGAGAAACACAATTGTGATCCATAGTTCCTTAAATATATTGCTATTGAAAATGTGCCTACTACTATCAGATCAGGAAATAGAGACCTCCTTTTATTACAAAGTGAACAAATTTGGAATTGTAAGTTACAAATTAGGTCTCCATTGGGTTTTAATGAGCCTATTGATATTACTCCCTTCTTAAGATGATGTACATTGTTCATTAGGTGTGTATTTTATGTTATTGATTGTTATTGTTGAATTGTAAACCCTTTGGGAAATGTATTGTTTTTGGATTATATAACTAATAATGTTTTTGAAATGTAGGAATTATTATTCAAATTTAAATACACAATGCACGTTATTAATTCACTTTTATTTCACTAATATAAATGTGTATTATATTACATATTAAATTGTATTTATATATATTTGTTCAAGTAATACAATTAACAATGCACTTTATGCACTTTTGCCTTTAGTGCAATTACTGCACCCAATTGTTTTAAAATGTTTCAACCAAAATCAAATTCCCAATGGGATGTGATGGTTTTGTTAATGGAGTAATAACGTTGGATATACGGTATATTGAACCTCTGAACGTGACACTCTGACCCCCTGAGAAAGTACGAAACATGACAATGTCACATGCTTCTCGCGTCTATTTTGTGGGGATACCGTCGGTCCTTGGAGGCTGATACATCTGGTCAGGATACACGGTGGGTCTTCATCGCGCTTTTACCCCTAACAGGTTTGCTGACATTGAACCGAACTTTCACTGTACATGGCTGCTGGTACCCACTGATTAGAACTTATATGTTATTGACTACTATGGTGGCTATGCACTAAGCTCAATGCTTTTGCGTCCAGATGAAATAAAAAAGCACGTACGTTAAAAAGTGAGGCCGGAGACGCGATTCACTAAGGCCTTGAGCCCATTTTCTAACGTACGTGCTCAAAACAGCCACAGCGTACGTGTTGCTTTTTTTCCCCCTGTGTGTGATGGTGTGTGGTGTGTGTGAGAGCATGTGTGTATGTGGCATGTGTGATGGCATGTGTGTGTGTATGACGCATGTTGTGTGTGTGACGTGTGTGAGTGCGTGTTGTTGGTCATAGACATGTTGTAAATTGCATGTTTTTGAGTGTAGTGTGTGTATTATGAGGGTGAAGGTGAGGTGTGATTTGTTGTTATGTGTGGCATAGAATGACAGGATGTTTGCGTGTGTGTGTGTGTGTATGAGGGGGTTTTGTGTGGGTGAGTGTTGTGTGT